>JBAMJV010006965.1:0-159322 GCA_037951105.1 Echinarachnius parma | reverse complement strand
GACTTGAATGCTTATCTTGTTGTGCTTTTGTATGATAGTGTTTGTGTGTACTTTAATGTAGATCACGTGACTTGCACTCCAATCCCGATACAACTTGCTGCTTCGAGTATCAGATGTGTGTAAGTTCATTTCACAGTATCACACTTCATTATGGTTTACCTTGTATTATCTTGATTCATTAACACAAAATTAAGTAAATGGTAAATTTATAAGAAAATTTTGGGAAAGAGGGATCACTTTTGAGCATACAGAGAAGGTGGTTGGTTAATTGGTTTAAACAGAATGGTGCGTCCAATCAATTACGATTATTTACCTTTGGGTCGTACGGTTACGTACTGCCTTTTATCGTCACTATCGGAGAGGCGCGGCCTAGATTCAAACCCGGGCCGATTCATGCGAGGAGGGTATAACTCTGATCACCAGACGATAGCACCTATTTATAACAAGGGATATGAGTGACGTATTCACGCATCCATGTTTTTTTTTCTGTTTTGTCAATGTAGGTAATATTTTAACACATGTATTATTGTAAGGACAGCGGGGAAACTGAGAACGGGGTACTTTCGTTTGATAGTGCGACGAAAACATAGTTATTATGTTCTTTGTAATAATCTTGTTTAAATATTTTTAAAATCTCTATATAATACAATGAAATTAATTTGATAAAGTCAATTCCGATTAAAATATTGAAATAATCTTGCATGAACAGAGGGGCGACTGAAACTGGGGCGCCTAATTACGATCATTTGTACGCGGTGAGACAACTTGCAGAGTATATTGAAATGATTGGACGGGAAAACGGCATGAACGACACAAGTCCGGGCGTGCTGGAAGCCGTGACAAACATCAACGCCTCTTTGGAGCTGGCGCTAATGACGGGGCTACGGCCTGAGACTATCGCGGCGCAACAAACAAAAGTGTCAAATCTGTAAGTCATTTGATATGTGATTTTGACATTTGTATACATTTTCTGTTCCTCCTCCTCTTCCTCATCATCACCATCCTTAATAGTATCATGGCCCTGGGAAGCGGGGGTGCTGGGGGTGCTGCAGCACCCCCGGAAATTTTTCAGGGGGTGCGCAGCACCCCCTGCCAAATTTGTTGTATGTTATAATGTATAATTATCATTATGCTTCGTTTACGAAATTGTATTTCTGTGACGGGAAAATGCACCATGACATAATCAGTGGTGGATCTACGGGGGCGGGGGGGGGGGGGGGAGGGGGAGGGGGTGTTAGGGGGTTTAACCCCCCCCCCTCCCCCACCCCCCCGCCCCCTTGGGCTGCCAAGTTAAAAATAACAAAAACATTCGCCGCTTCGCTATCAGTTAAAAAAGTGAACAAAAATCACTTACGGGGGTTCAAAATAGCTAAACAAAATCTGAAAAAAGTGAACAAAAATCACTTACGGGGGTTCAAAATTCGCCGCTTCGCGGCTATCAGTGAAGAAAATGAACACAAATAATTTACGGGGGTTCAAAATAGCAAAAGAATTCCCCACTTCGCGTCTATCAGTGAAAAAATTAAATAAAAATCATTTACGGGGGTTCAAAATAGCAATAACAAAATCGCCGCTTCGCGGTTATCAGTTAAAAAAAGTGAACAAAAATCACTTACGGGGTTCAAAATAACAACAACAAAAAATTATGAAAAAAGTGAACAAAAATGACTTACGGGGGTTCAAAATAACAACAAAATTCGCCGCTTCGCGGCTGTCAGTTAAAAAAGTGAACAAAAATAACTTACGGGGGTTCAAATAACAAAACATTCCCCGCTTCGCGGCTATCAGTTAAAAAAGTGAACAAAAATCACTATCGGGGTTCAAAATAGCACCCAAAAAAATCTGAAAAAAGTGAACAAAAATCACTTACGGGGGTTTAAAATAACAAAATAATTCGCCGCTTCGCGACTATTAGTTAAAAAGTGAAAAAACAAAAAATTATACAAAAATCACTTATACGGGGGTTCAAAATAGCAAACAAAAATCGTCGCTTCGCGGCTATCAGTGAAAAAGGTGAACAAAAATCACTTACGGGGGTTCAAAATAGCAACAACAAAATCTGAAAAAAGTAAACAAAAATAATTACAGGGGTTCAAAATAACAAAACATTCGCCGCTTCGCGGCTACCAGTTAAAAAAGTGAACAAAAATTACTTACGGGGGTTCAAAATAACATAACATTCCCCACTTCGCGTCTATCAGTGAAAAAAATTAACAAAAATCACTTACGGGGGTTCAAAATAGCAACAACAAAATCGCTGCTTCGCGGCTATCAGTTAAAAAAAGTGAACAAAAATCACTTACGGGGTTCAAAATAACAACAACAACAAATTATGAAAAAAGTGAACAAAAATGACTTACGGGGGTTCAAAATAATAACAAAATTCGCCGCTTCGCGGCTGTCAGTTAAAAAAGTGAACAAAAATAACTTACGGGGGTTCAAAATAACAAAACATTCCCCGCTTCGCGGCTATCAGTTAAAAAAGTGAACAAAAATCACTATCGGGGTTCAAAATAGCACCCACAAAAATCTGAAAAAAGTGAACAAAAATCACTTACAGGGGTTCAAAAAACAAAACATTCGCCGCTTCGTGGCTATCAGTTAAAAAAGTGAACAAAAATCACTATCGGGGTTCAAAATAGCACCCCAAAAAATGTGAAAAAAGTGAACAAAAATCACTTACAGGGGTTCAAAAAACAAAACATTCGCCGCTTCGTGGCTATCAGTTAAAAAAGTGAACAAAAATCACTATCGGGGTTCAAAATAGCACCCCAAAAAATGTGAAAAAATTATACAAAAATCACTTATACGGGGGTTCAAAATAGCAAACAAAAATCGTCGCTTCGCGGCTATCAGTGAAAAAGGTGAACAAAAATCACTTACGGGGGTTCAAAATAACAAAACATTCGCCGCTTCGCGGCTATCAGTGAAAAAAGTGAACAAAAATCAAAATAGCAAACAAAAAATCTGAAAAACTTACGGGGGTTCAAAATAACAAAAAATTCGTCGCTTTGCGGCTATCAGTTAAAAAAGTGAACAAAAATCACTAAGGGGGTTCAAAATAACCAAACAAAATCACCGCTTCGAGGCTATCAGTGAAAAAAGTGAACGGGGGTTCAAAATAGCAAAAAAAAATCGTCGCTTCGCGGCTATCAGTGAAAAAGGTGAACAAAAATCACTTACGGGGGTTCAAAATAACAAAACATTCGCCGCTTCGCGGCTATCAGTTAAAAAAGTGAACAAAAATCACTACGAGGGTTCAAAATAGCACAAAAATTCCCCGTTTCGCGGCTATCAGTGAGAAAAGTGAACAAAAATCACTTACGGAGGTTCAAAATAGCAAACCAAAAATCTGAAAAACTACGGGGGTTCAAAATAGCAACAAAATTCACCGCTTCGAGGCTATCAGTGAAAAAAGTTAACAAAAATCACTTACGGGGGTTCAAAATAGCAAAAAAATCGCCTCTTCGCGGCTATCAATTAAAAAATTGAACAAAAATCACTTACGGGGGTTCAAAACAGCAAAAAATCACTAACAGGGGTTCAAAACAGCAAAACAAAAATGCCGCTTCGCAGCTATCACTTAAAAAGTGAACAAAAATCACATGCGGCCACTGAATTCCCAGCCGGGTGCAACTAAGATATATATATATATTATATTTACGAATATATATCTCAGCAGTGGCGTAGCGTGGTCGGACTGATTTGGGGGGGGGGGGCACGAAACTTATTGGGGGGGGCACACCTTATGTATTTCATTGTTTTTTTCAAAAAATTCCCCTAATGTTTTCTATTGTTTTTTCGAAATTTTGGGGGGCACGTGCCCCCCCCCCCCCGTGCCCCCCCCCCCCCCCCCCGTAGCTACGCCACTGTATCTCAGCACCCCCGGTGAAAAAATGGTTCCCAGGGCCCTGAATAGTACCATCATCATCATCATCATCATCATCATCATTATCATCTTTAATATCTTCATCATTATCCTCTTCCTCCTCCTCAATATCATCATCATCATCATCCTTCTCATATATTTTTGTTATGCAGGTATAAACCATAATTTAAAAAAGAATATCGATAATTATTTGTTACCGTAAACGTATACATGTTACGTTTGTACATAATTTTGTTTTACCTTGTCAAAACAATTTTATATGTTAATGCAACTGAAATGTACGTTGTAAATTACCTCAATTGATATTCATGCAATAATAATTGTACTTGTTCCGCTGAAAAGGAAACTTGAAACTTTAAAAATTGAAACTGGATCACTATAATTATAGCAACTATAGTTCTCCGATTGTTATTCGTTTCAATATGAACTATCATATGAACTTTTTGCGGTATACTAGTAAATTAATTCCCAATGTTTTCAACTACTTGGCATGAAATAACACTGAATATTTACATTGATGGTCAAAGTCCTAGAATTTGCAAATAGTATAGTAATGCAATAGCTCCTGACTAATAATGATTATACTATTTCTAAGAAGAAATAAGTATAGCATCGATGGTCGAAATCCTTAAATTGACACATTTGAAATGAAATACAACTCACTGATTACCAATTAAATATAAAAAACATGTGTAATTGTTTCTGATTAATATTGTTTTCTGATACTAAGAAGACATAAATGATAACTCTCAATAATTACGTTTATGGTCGAAATCCTAATCTTGACTGATTGTATGAAATGCAACTCACTGTTTGCGGATTGAAATGATGAAATGTACTGGTTTCGGTTATAATTGTTTTCTTCTAATTCTCCTTCATCAAGTCTTCTACACGAAACAGGGATAATTTATCTGGAAGCTGATGCCTTTCGTTTGTTTTCTACTCTTCGAACCTTGTAAGTATCTATGTTGCCATAGTTCAAATCCTAACACTTCCATATTATATCTCCAATCTCAAACAATCAAAATTGTTTTGTGAGGTAATGAAATAAATAAGTGTAACATTCAAAAAAGCATATAATTCTACAATTCTACAAGCAGAATAAATTTTGATCGAAATCCTTTCAAAACAGCTGAAATATCCAAACATATATTCGATCAAAATATATGACGGGGCCCAACATTTATTCAATATTTAAAACAAATAATGTGTAAATCCTACAAATGTTGGAATTATATCAAAGTGGCTATACCATCATTTTTGATGATCTCTCTATCGATTTACTATATGCTTCACACATAACACCAACAAACAACGACAGACACCAATTATTGCGTTTTGGTGGTTTATTGATTTACCAACCAACAATAGGTATGCTACATATCTGACAACAATACAAATCAAAATCTATGCCAGAACGGCGTCACCCAATTACTTTCGATCAATTATACCACATTCTAACCCCAGCCAGTGGTCATCATCATAAGGCCTTCCCGAGGGCACTTAACACACCACCCTTCCCTGTTCCCACTCCCAAGAGAGTATCACTGACTGGATACATCACTCTCTTGGAATAACATGGTGGTATAACAGCCAATAACCGAAATCCATCCTAGCGGAACTCAACTTGACCTATCTCATATATACATCCCAAGTCCATAAATGACTTACTCCCTGTTTAAGAACATAATCAAAGGTAAATAGATAGTGGGGAAACCTCTTATCTAATGTAAATATTTGGACAAAAACTTCTTTGTAATTGACTTTTTGAGCAATAAAATTATCGGATTAAACAAGGCTTTTACCGAGATTCAATTCGACCGCATTATACACTACGTGCAAAGGATATGCAAGCGCACGTGTGCACGGCATGCGGGCTTGTCGACTAATATGACAAAGGGGTACATAAGCTGTGAATGATTGAAGGCTCAATTTTAGCGGCATGCTGACGATGTGAATTGAAGTTTTAATCAATAGTTCTGCATTAAACGCTCCTAAGGTATGGATTTGACCACTCTGATCATCATCATTCAGGTTTGTGTCGTTTCAAGTTTCGATTACACTCGAATTAATTAAATCCGAAAGTAAACTATTCCAATGCTTAGATGGTAACTCTTGAGCAAATTGAGTACAGAAGCTATGACGTCATATAAATATATTTTTTGAATTTTCAAATTTGAACTTCATTTACCGAAAGAACATAATAAATAATGTCCAAATACCCCAAAAATCAATGAAATTGGACGAATGGCAGCGTTCCAGTCAACGCGACGCGACGCTACCCACCTTTTCGGCACAAGCCTGTGCAAACTGTTACTACAGTATTCCAATACATTTATTCTAACGACAATGTTAACAATGATATCTCAAGAGGCAGACATTATATTC
This sequence comes from Echinarachnius parma, assembly GCA_037951105.1. Taxonomy (NCBI): domain Eukaryota; kingdom Metazoa; phylum Echinodermata; class Echinoidea; order Clypeasteroida; family Echinarachniidae; genus Echinarachnius; species Echinarachnius parma. The sequence continues at coordinate 153,045 of JBAMJV010006965.1, read as the reverse complement.
GTATGTCTTATTTTCGTAAACATTGATTTAAATTATAGATATGAGTGTGTATTTGTTTTACAAGAAATTTAATATGGCAATTTTCTTAATAAAAAGGTCATTTGGGCCCATAATTGAAATATGAAATTAAGTATAAACATTCTGAACACCACATAATGTTTACAGCAATGTGTATTGTTAAATGTTGCTTGTAAGAATCGGCTTCCATGTGTATTGTGTCTTCTACTTTTGAATGTAGTTGCTATCTAGCACGGACATTGGAAAGGGTTTCTTGTAACCATCGCCAACTTAATAGCTTTGTAGCTCAGTGATTAGAGCATCGATCGAGCAACTCGAATGTAAAGGTTTCAATTCCTGGCGAAGTCTGATTTTCTTTGTTATTTTTTATTTATTCAATATTTTAACTTCATTTCACATTTCGATACTTTCCGACATGTTTATATAGGAATCTACAACACAACAATATCACCTATCTACATCCAGGAGCATTCAATGGCTCGTGGCGACTGTCTTCCCTACTTTACATATACTTTGTATTTAATTGCATAATACACTGGGCCCAAAAAGAAACTTATATTTGTTCACATGATCATATCTTAAAATCCTAAGCATCAAAATTAACCAAAATGACACACATGATTACTTAAATACTCTACTCTAAACAGATGTCAGTAACCAAGCGCAACTGACACAACCGCAAAAAGAACTGACATGGGACACCTTCCGGGACCACATGTCACAGTATAAGGGACAATCCGCATGTTAATGCACACAATAGAGCAGCTCTACGGAAATAGAGGAACAATCTCCCATAGCCTGTATCACAAACATGCTGGACAGCATGCGTACCAGATGCACTGAATGATTCCAAGCACATGGTGGACACACCCACTATTGTTGTCTGTGTTTGGGTTACTGACATTACCTTAATTTCAATTTTTGTATATGTTCTAACGGTATTAAAGGAATCTACTAACTTTGTCTAAATCAACCAAACTCACATGTAACTAACGTGTTTCTTGTAATGCTTTATATGCTAAAATACTTAGAGAAACTTCACCTGAAGTCCCATTTCAAATACAGTCAAGCCTGTCTATAGCGACCACTCAAGGGACCGGCGAAAAGCGGTCGCTATGGACAGGTGGTCGCATTAGACAGGTTGTCGGCCATTTTGAATGTCTGGTCGCATATATTGTGCCTGTATATACACATGTATAATTACTTGGCATCTACACGCACATGTCCATATTTTATTTAGTATTTACTCGACACATCATTAGGAGCCTTTGTATTTACTCATTATGAGAATCAGCTGCACTTTAATATGCGCGTGTGGAGTTTTCTACATAGAATTCTGAGATCAAGATGTAATGTTTGGTCGTAACAAGCGCACGGATTATCAATGACAAGAGTAAGAAACACGGAGGCAACACCCATGCAGCCTCGGCAATTAAAATATTTGTTAGATGAAATCCAGTTTTATGAGTAAAGTGCCTTGTTCGACGCATTTCTGTATAATTATCAGCATCAGGCACTGAAGGGCAATAATCTTTGTTTATGAGTCTGAAAAAAATGGTGTTGGTAATTAAGCGTCTGTCTGAAGATCATTGTGATTTCAAAAGTATTGGCATAATCACACATTTAACCTTGAACGACCAGAGGCGGCCGAGTCGATGCCTTGGTTGCTCATTACCGTACATTTTTGTTCGCTATACACAGATTTAATACGTGCGTCGGGAATCAAATAGGGTGGTCGCTGGTCGCGTTGGGCAGGTGGTCGCATTAGGCAGATCGTTTAACACATGGTTTTTCAGGGGAGGACCGGAGAGCGGTCGTTATGAGCAGGTGGTCGCTATAGACAGGTGGTCGCATTAGCAGGTTTGACTGTATTATTTGGACACTTATACAGAAACAATGTTGTACAATTACTTTTTGGTTCAGATTCATCAGGATATTCATGATAATTTAGACGAATGAATACGTTGCATGTACATTGTCATGTATTCCATGCGAGACAGGGGACCTGTGAATACATTGCTCATCGTAAGAACATTTTGCAGTTCATAATATGTATCGTGACCATGGTAACTATTTATAAAATTGCATCAATTGTCTAGCCGCTGTTATGCTGTATGTGCAAACTGTCACCACAGTATTCCCATACTTATATATTTTTTTTTTTTTTTCATATAAATTCCCCTTGGGGCCAGAATTGTTAAAAAGTCAAATTAAGTATAAACATTCTGAACACCACATTATATTTGCACCATTTTGTATTGTGTATTCTGCTTCTGAATGTAATTTCTATCTTGCACGAATATTGAAAAGGATCTTTTGGAAGTATCGCCATTTTGTTAGCTGTGTGATCACGGGTTAAAGCATAGATCTAGTACCTCGAATGTATGCGATTCAATTCCTGGCGATGTTCAATTTTCTTTGATCTGTTTGCATGTATTAAACATTTTTTTAAAACTAATTTCATTTGTTCGTACTTTCCGAAATATGTAAATAGGAATCTACAAAACAACAATATCACCTATCTACAACCAGGAGCATTCAATGGCCTGTCGGGATTGGGGTATCTGTAAGTATACAATCACTTTTATCCTCCATGTACTTTGTATTTATTTGTATAATATATTTTCTAACACTATTAAAGTAATCTAGTAACTTTGTCTAAATCGATCAAATTCACATGTAACTATTGTGTTTCTTTAATGCTTAATATGCTAACGTGGCTTAAATGCCTATTACGTTATTACCTTTCATAAATGTGGCATCATTTGAAAGCATGAATTCTCGTCTTTACATTGATATAACATTTGCTATGGATATTTTTTTTTTCATGGAATGTTCATTACATCCGAATGTAGGGCAAAGTAAAAAATGAAATGTTGCAAAATGCACGGTTTTTTGTGCCTTCCTTTTGTTTGAAGATTAAAACGTGGCTTTAATGCATGACCACCTCACCCCCATTCAAGCCAAGGAAGGCACACCGTTGAGACAAAATCAGTGCATTTCGCAACATTTCACGTTTTACGTTGCCCTACATTTGGATGTAATGCACATTCGATGATAACAACATTTATGAATGGTAATAGCGTAATTGAAAAGTTATTAATGCTCAAACATTGATTGCGGAACTTTTTGGGCCCAGTATAGTAACTTTGACTAAATCGACCAAACTCACAATTAACTATTGTGTTACTTTAATGCTTAATATGCTCAAATACTTAGAGAAACTTCACCTGAAGTCCCATTTCCAATATAATTCGGGCACTTATACAGAAACAATGTTGTACCATTACTTTTAGGTTCAGATTCTTCAGAATATTCATGATAATTTAGATGAATGAATACGTTGCATGTACATTGTCATGTATTACATGCGAGACAGGGGACCTGTGAATTACTTGCTCATCGTAAGAACATTTTGCAGTTCATAATGTTTATCGTGACCATGGTAACTATTTATAAATTACATCAATTGTGTAGCCGCTGTTATGCTGTATGTGCAAACTGTCACTACAGTATTTCAATACTTATAATTGTTCATGTTTTCATTTAAATTCCACTTGGGGCCAGAATGATTAAAATGTCAAATTAAGTATAAACATTCTGAACACCACATTATGTTTGCACCATTTTGTAATGTGTATTCTATTTCTGAATGTAATTTCTATCTTGCACGAATATTGAAAAGGATCTTTCGGAAGTATCGCCATTTTGTTAGCTGTGTGATCACGGGTTAAAGCATAGATCTAGTACCTCGAATGTATGCGATTCAATTCCTGGGGATGTCCGATTTTCTTTGATCTGTTTGCATGTATTCAATATTTTTAAAATCTAATTTCATATGTACCTACTTTCCGAAATATGTATATAGGTATCTACAAAACAGCAATATCAACTATCTACAACCAGGAGCATTCAATGGCCTGTCGGGATTGTGGGAGCTGAAAGTATACTATCACTTGTATCCTACATGTACTTTGTATTTATTTTATCTTATGTTCTAACGCCATTAAAGTAATATAGTAACTTTGTCGACCAAACTCACATGTAATTATTGTGTTCCTTTAATGCTTAATATGCTAACGTGGCTTAAATGCCTATTACGTTATTACCTTTCATAAATGTGGCATCATTTGAAAGCGTGAATACTCGTCTTTACATTGATATAACAATTTTGCTATGGATATGTTTTATCGTGGAATGTGCATTACATCCGAATGTAGGGCAAAGTAAAAAAAAAAAAAAGTAAATGTTGCAAAATGCACTGATTTTGTCAACAGTGTGCCTTCCTTTTGTTTGAAGATTAAAACGTGGCGTGAATGCATGACCACTTCACCCCCATTCAAGCCAAGGAAGGCACGCTGTTGACAAAATCAGTGCATTTCGCAACATTTCACTTTTTACGTTGCCCTACATTTGGATGCAATGCACATTCGATGATAAAAACATTAACGAATGGTAATAGCGTAATTGAAAAGTTATTAATGCGCAAACCTTGATTGCGGAACTTTTTGGGCGCAGTATAGTAACTTTGTCTAAATCGACCAAACTCGCATATAACTATTGTGTTTCTTTAATGCTTAATATGCTTAAATACTTAGAGAAACTTCACCTGAAGTCCCATTTCCAATATAATTTGTGCACTTATACATAAACAATGTTATCGGAAAAGATATCGCTAGTGATATTCGTTTGTCTCGCAATGTGGTCAACAAGGAATCTTAAGAGATCACGACGTTTCGTGCGCCGCTGCAACACTTCGTCAGGTGTGATACAAATGTTGTTTGTTGTTGTTGTTTGGTTTGGTGGCAATCAGTCAGAATGACTATTGTTGCCAATTGCTTTTCAATTCATTCATTCTTCATATATTAAAAAAATATATATATATATATATATATATATATAGTAGAAAGAAGGGCTGCTGGTGAGGCGTAGCTAGCTACGCCTCACCAGCAGCCCTTCTTTCTACTTAATATGTTCACTACTGGTATCCAAACGTGTACGTGGGTTAAAGCACTCTTCGCTTTATATATATATATATATATATATATATTATAACATTTTATAATTCATCAACAATTTATTTATATGGCACCGCTTAAAGTATCGCGATATTTCTTTCTTTTTTTTTCCTCCTGCCTTAACTAATACTTTTTATATTCAACAATATAAACATTTTCCTTTTCTCAATAACCTAAGCCCACCTCTCACATCGGGACTCCCGCCACATAATGTGGAAGTGGGCCTCTTAATAGTATAATAATGAAACGACCAAACGAGATCAAATATCTTTATACATTTATATACAAAAATATAAACATTTTTCTTATCTCAATAACAGAGCCCACCTCTCACATCGGGACTCCCGCCTCATATGTGGAAGTGGGCCTCTTATTATCATAATAATGTAACGATACAAAAGTAAATATAAATTAAAGAAACACTTTTTAACGCTACTAATGAAATATCGCGATATACTTTGTTTTTTTTTCTTCTTTTTTCTTCTTCTTCTTCATATTAGTATACTTATTCCTTAACAAATTAATGCAAACATTTCGTGGGTTTATTTTGTGCATGTTAGTGCATAGACATAATACATGTTATAATAGTTTTTTTTTTTCCACTTCACTTTCAAACTGAGATAATACAAAAAATAAAAAAATAAACAAAACACTTCTCCCTATTTCTGGTGCCTGCTCTCACATTGGGACTCCCGCCACTGATGTGTAGCTTTAGTATCCACATAATACTCGACAATATTTTTGATATTAACTAAATTATACAGAAACATCTACAATCAAAGTACTACAATAATCGCGCGTACTCGTTTCGATGCTAGTATTCTCACATAGGGACTCCCGCCACAGATGTGAATTTTTGCATCAACAAAATGGTGATAAACTTTAATATACAAAACTCAATACTACATGTATATCATTAGATTACATTATAGTGACAAGTCAATCAAAACTTTACAATACTCACACCTTCTATTTATGATCCCTGCTCTCACATTGGGACTCCCGCCACTGATGTGTAGCTTGGTATCACAATATAATAGAAAATTAACACAAACATGACAGTTTAGACTACATTCACTCTTATATAAATGCAAAATAAACAAAACTCTCACTATTTCTGGTGCCTGCTCTCACATTGGGGCTCCCGCCACTAATGTGTAGCTTGGCATCAAAATATAATAGTAAATTAGCACAAACATGTTATAAACTACATTCATTCTTATATGAATACAAAAAACAAACAAAAACAAAAAAAATATATATATAATATATATATATAACAAAAACATCACTCACTATTTATGGTGCCTGCTCTCACATTGGGACTCCCGCCACTGATGTGTAGCTTGGCATCAAAATAATAGTACATTAGCTCAAACATGTTATACTACTTTCACTCCTATCTTCATCGAACTCAAATAATAATAAATTTGTCCTTATGTTTGTTCTATCATATACATAGTTTTACCCTTTTACATTATAGTGTCGTCTATATAGACGAATTAAAAGATCTTAAATCGACCTGTTCTACATACAAAACGAACCAGAGCTCTTTGAATGTGAACATTCGAGCTCCTTAACAAATTCATAATTTCGTCAGGTCCCATAATATTCGTCTCTATTATAAGCATTGCTCTTTCAATCATATATTGAGGGCATTTAACTAAATAGTGAAGTACCGTTTCTATTTCTAAGCATCTATCACATAAACCATTTTCCTGCAGGCCTAATCTAAATAAATCTAACTTCAGTCCTATGATACCAAAACGTAGTCGTCGAAATATCTTTTCTTCCTTCCTATGTAAGGAGGTATCCATTTTGAGTGGTAAGTACAATGATATCTGCTTTAATAAACAAGGTGAGTTTGCCCATCTCTGCTGCCAAATAATATTAATTGTATTCTTTATTTCCTGTTTTGCTTCAACAAGAGTCATCTTACTGTATATCTGGATTGGACCATTGTGTCCCGCCTTCGCACATTTATCTGCAATTTCATTTCCTTGAATGCCACAATGTGCAGGGATCCATTCAAAAGAAACCTTAATATTATTATTCTTCAAATGAGTTAACAAAATCAAAATTTCTTTCACCATGTTATCATTTTTTACATTGCGAATGGCTAAAAGTCCACTCAAAGAATCACTAAAGATTACTACTCCAACATATAAAATATCAAATTGTTCTACCCATGTAAGGGCTAAAATAATTGCGGCTAATTCTGCTTTAAAAGATGACTTTGAGTAAGAGATCTTTTTACATTGTTTATAACAAAGGGCTGGCACCCAAAAGGCTGCCGCTGACGTATTCTGTCCTGGAATATGCGAACCATCTGTAAATATATGAAGTTCTGTGTGCCATTTATTTTGTATCAACTCCTGAGTACATTGCAACTTATAATGGGGATTGTCACTTTTATCTACATATTCTTTCAATTCCAAAGAAATATGTGGCTCTAACAATGTCCATGGTGGAATAGAAATAATACCAATATGTTCTATTGTTTCTGTATTTACATCTAAGGTTCTATATCCAAAAGGTTTATTACATTTCTTCAATTTTAAATACTCAAATTGCCAACAAGGCTGCACATGAGAGTGAAGAGGGTGCATTTTTATTCTACTCACTGAGTACTTAAAATTTTCTGTCAACATTTGTCTTCTCAAATCGAGAGGCATTTCTCCTGTCTCAGCTTGGAGTGCATCTAATGGAGTGAGGGGAAGGGCTCCCATGCATATCCTCAATGCCTGATATTGAATGGAGTTCAATCCCTTTTTAATACTCTCTGAGGCGCTATCGTAGGCCTCGCATCCATAATCCAATAAAGATCGAATGTATGAACGATAAACCATTAATAAAGACTTAGAGAAGCTTCCCCATTTTGTTCCTGAGAGGCTTCTCAGGATATTCATTTTCCGTTTACACCTCTTTATTATGTTTTCTATATGGGCCTGCCACGTGAGCTTACTATCAAATGTGATACCTAGAAACTTATGGCTCACTTTAAATATCAGTTCTACCTCATTCACCCTTATGACAGGAAATTTGGGATTGGCACACTTTGTAAAGAGGACTAGTGAAGTTTTCAACAAAGAGAGGGAGAAGCCCCATTTCTTAAACCAAGTGTCGAGTTGGTTTAAGTACTCCTGAATTTTCTTTGCCATAAAATTTACATTTTTTCCTACAATCCAAATTACTATGTCGTCCGCATAAAACAATATTCCTACATGTGGATTTACAGGTATATCAGACATCATTATATTAAATAAGAGGGGACTAAGAATACTTCCCTGTGGTAGCCCTCTGCTTACTTTTTTTGTGAATGAACATGTATTATTAATCCGAACCTGGAAAGTGCGGTCTATAAGATAATTATACAAAAATATTAACATATTACCTCGCACTCCCTTTTCCTTCATTTTAAAAAGCACTCCTTCAATATTCAACTTATCATATGCCTTTTCTAAATCTAAGAAGACAGTCATCACTTGACCTTTATTATTAATATTTGTTTGTATAATATTTTCCAAGAACACTACATTATCCATGGCACTTCTTCCTTGTCGAAACCCTGATTGAAACGGAGGGAGAATATTTTGTTTATCCACATACCACTGGAGTCTTTCCTTAACCATTCTTTCCATAATTTTAATAAAACATGGTAATAATGATATGGGTCTATAAGACTTGACATTGTGTGGATCTTTATCTACTTTAATAATAGGAATACAAATTGCATGTTTACACATTAGGTTACACAGTAGTTAGGGGACTACCTCTCCTCAGCGCTGGCGAGCGGTCTGGGTTTTCCACTGTCAAGCTAGTTCAGATTGGACCTTGGGGAATTTATTTGATCCCTGTTCGCTCTTATCACTAGCCTCTAGGCGCTGATGTGTCAATTTACTGGCAGCAAGAGGAGGAAGTGAGGAGAAAGAGAGGAGGTATGTCAAGGTCGTTGGCCACTGGACCCGAGCTAGACCAGAAGTGTTATAGTGTTAGTCTTAGTAATTAAACTCAGTAAAAGTATACTGTAGGTTATAACATTGGTTGTGTGAGTATTATATAAGGTTTGCGAGATGTGTGTATAAAAGAGACTGGGAGAGAGAATTCTCATTCTGGGGAAAACATTGCTAAAATCTTTCACTGCATATTTACCAGAATGATTGTTTAATAAATGCTACTCCCTTGGTTATGTTTTTGGCCTCAAAAGAGACTGGTGTTTTACTTTTAGAATTAATTTAGTTTAGTGTCCACTACAGTCTACAGGCAGGATAACTGCTACAGACAACTTAAATAGACATGCTGTCTGAATGTTTATAGGTCATAATAAGAATGAAGAGGTCTGCAAACATAGACTAGTGGTCATACAGTGACTGCAGCCCAGATATTAAGATTATCTCTATGATAGCACTAGGCCTGGGGGGAGGAGGCAGTTAAAACAGCATGGGATTGTTGCCTGAAGAGATAAAAGTGTCAACATCAGAATAAATGTGACCAGTTGAGTTCCACCGAGGTGGAACTCACGCTAACAGGGCAAACACGTCATGAAGCTTTTGGTACAATTCCTAATTTCCAAATTATATTATACAATTTTAACAGAATATCCTTTCCTTTTAAAGGAAGATTACAGTACACCTCATAAGGAACCATGTCATGGCCGGGAGTGGACTTTTTATTCTTTTCTAAAGCTTTCTCTAACTCTTCCTTATTAAAAGGTTCATTTATAACCAAATCTAAGGCTCCATCATTCAAATTGTCTAGTTCAAAGACAAAGTCTTCTTTTTCTGTCTTTCCTATTTCATAATAAAATTCCGAGAGTGCATCAGCTTTTTCTTTATTATCTATCAAATCTTCCCCATTTACATTTAAAGTAGGGAACTTTTTATTTTTAACTTCTTGACGGTTCATTCGTTTAATACATTTCCAAATTATTGTTTCGCTCGTGTATCGATCTAATGTTAAACAAAACTCAAGCCAATAATTTTGTTCTACTAAACGAATAGTTTTCTGCGCTTCCGCTTTCTTAGTTTGAAAATCTAAAAGATTTTCGGATGATATACACCTCGAAAGTTTATTTTTTGCTTTATTTCTTTCTTTAATCTTTATAGAGCATTCGTTAGTCCACCAAGGTAGAGGATCATGTCTAGATTCCCTCTTCCGTGGGGATATTTCCTTCAATACTTTTATTATCACTCTCATAAAATGATCATAACACGTTTGAACATTTTCATCAATTACTATTTTATCAAAAACATATTCACATTTGTTCTTAAATTTATCCCAATCAACATTTTTTAATACTAACCTATTAATATCCTCTTTATCTTCATTGGAGGGTTGCCTTTTTTCTACTCCTATAACATTAATAGCTAACTCTAACAAAAAATGGTCACTACCTAGAGAGTTCTTGGCAACATTCCAATGACTTTTACCTGCTAAGGACGAGGATACAATTGTAAGATCTAAATGGGACATTTTCCCAGAGTGTGTATCTAAACGTGTACCTGAGCCGTCATTTATAATTACTGCATTATACTTCACCAAGGCCATTTCAATAAGTCTACCATTAGAATCATTTTTGTCGCTGCCCCAAAGAGTATTGTGGGCATTAAAATCACCCACAAATATATAATCACGTTGTTTTACATAAGAAAAGATCGTATCCAAAATATGTTCATCTAGCTTCTTACATGGATTATAAAAATTAACTAATGTAACCCTTTCCCCCCTACAAATAGGGATATTTTTTGCAATTCTATCTCTTCATCGCATACATATGCGTCATAATCCATTGAATTATGAATATATATAGCGCACCCTCCTCTAGATTTCTCCTTTCTATTCCTATATAAACACTTATAGTGAGGAATATTCAAAATTCCATTGCCATCGTACCATGTTTCTTGTATACAAATGGCTTGGTACGTTGTTTCAGTATTATGTAAAAAAAGTACTAATTCTTGGCCGTGCCCAAACATACCCTGGGCGTTCCATTGCAAAATATGGAGTGCGGCCAACATAATAAATTCAATAATTGTCATCATTTATGAAGGCCTTCTCTTTAATTTGTAGGAGCCTTTCGGCTGCAACTTTAATCATATTGATATTATATAACTCATCAATTTGATTATTGTCCTTTATGAATACTGAAATCAACGCCATTATAAGATTAATGAACTTTTCACCATCATCTATCGAAATATTATTCTTAGTATCTTGGGGATTTCCTTCTTGGAATAAAGTCTTTTTCACTCCGTTATTTTTAGTCTTTTGCTGATTGTGTTTCATTGGTATTTCATTTGTGCGGGAAGTGGATGCAGTTTGAGTGGCTACTTTATCCAGGAGTATACCTGTTGATATTCCAGCACTGCTTGTTGAAGGAATTGATTCTCCCACTACTTTATCTAATGTCTTACTTTTATTGGGAGCACTATTGTGACCATGACTACTAGATTGTTTTTCCTGGGGAGGGGCTACTGCACCATTCTCATTTGAATTTGTAGAGTACATCTTTGTTGCTTGGGCATACGAAATTTTATTTTCTATTTTCACCTTCTGAATTGCTTGTGCGGTTTTGGCTATTTGACAGCCACCATAGGCCGCCGAATGGGTGCCTCCACAGTTTACGCACTTTGGTGTTTCTTTTTGTGAGCAAGAGTCAAAATTGTGCTCTTCCCCACACCTAACGCATCTCTCTTTGTGCCGGCATTGTTGTATGGAATGCCCAAAGCGTTGACATTTATAGCATCGTATGGCTTGGGGGATATATTGCTTCACCTGAAACGCTTGATAACAGAGGCGTACATTTGTTGGGAGATTTAAACCCTTGAATGTCAAAATGACGCTTTTCATTGGGGTACGATTTAAATCTCCCCTTTCTGTATCCACAATTCTTACCACACCAATGACATTCTGTCCCTTCAATTCTTCTCTCATCTCATCTTCCGACATGTCTAACGGAACACCAAAAATAATCCCCCTCACCCCTGGTTGGCGTTCAACTACCTTGACCGGTATGTTACCAATAGTTTCGATCTGTTGTAGCAGTCTGTACTGCTTAATGTGCTTGCACACGATCAAAATACCACTACTGATTTGTTTGACAGCCTGTACTGGGTCTGAACCACACACCTTTTGGATTGATTTCGCAATTGTGAGTGGGCTTATATTTTTCAAGTTTTTTGTTTTATCAATCGCTGATAACAAAATCTTTAATTCATCTTCCTGTTTGGGTGGTGGGGCTTGTCTTGGGGTTTGAAAGGGTAAATCTTGGGTGTCCGAGTCGGTTGAATATTCAGAGGGACTATGTCCTTTTAAGTTTTCTACATTGAGGCTCCCTATTCTTGTTCTTTTTTTTCCACGTCGTCGCTGTTTAGGCGTAAGAACTTCTTGAAAGTCTTCATGATCATTTCCAGGTTCTACATCCATGCTAGGGTCATTAGCCGCCATTTTAGACGATGTCTAAAATGGCGGGAAACCGAGTGTTACTGTTAGATTGTGCAGTGCAAAAAATAAACCCACTAATATGTTTGCTTACCTTACACACGGTGCCATAGATCCAAAAGTATACTCCGTATTTCCAAAACCAAAACTCCAAAACTAATTATTCAAATTCCAAAAGCAATACTACAACCAACAATCAAACTATAATATATAAGAATATATAAGAATAAGGAGAGCGAGGGAGAGAAAGACGAAACACGTCCGGTCTCCAATGCAAGCATGGGAATATATACCCCACGGGTAGCGCAGCGCGCTACGCCGTATGAGCGAGATCGCTCCTAATTGGTCAATAACGGACAAGGCCTATTGGTCGGTGCGCACGGGCGCTCGACCAATCAGCGGACCGGTTGGCTGGCTCGCCTGCTCGGCGGGAACAATGGCGTGTTCAACCAATCAGCGGGCCGCTATCTCGGGTTGGCCTATTTGGCGGAATCAATGGCGTGTCGGTGCCGGATGTTCGGGCAGATTCATGGGCCGCTGTCTCGGCTGGCCTATTAGGCGGAATCAATGGCGTGTCGGTGCGGGCTGTTCGGGCAGATTCATGGCGGCGTATCGTACGCATCCAAAACTCGGGGAGGTCGATCCCGTTGTCTCTATTGAAATTGTTGGGATTCAGGCGGATACTGATAGCTTCCTTTACCCTTCGTGTGTACCAATGCCGTTCTTGGGAAAGGCATTGAACCCCGTCCCAGTCTGGCTGATGCTGGTTGTCCCAAGCATGTTCGGCTACGGCTGAGCTGTCAGTATGGCGGAGCCTGACGTCCCTCTTATGCTCAGAGATTCTTTCGGATATCGGTCGGGCAGTCTCACCGATGTAGGACTTATCGCATCCTTTGCAAGGGATGTTGTACACGATGCCGTCCCGTCTGTGTTGAGGAATTGAATCCTTGGGGCGTGTTAGTTGCTGGCGTAGTGTGGTATCTGATCTGAAGACCGTTCGGATCCCATGGCTCTCTAGGCGGCGCCTGAGTTGTTGGGAGGGCATTTTTTGTTAATGGTCTGAATCTATCATGGATCGATGCAGGAAGTCATACTGTTCAAAGTTAGGGCGGATGCCAAGCTCAAAAATTCACCGTTACCATGGAAACGCCTCACGAATAGACCACGCCCATTTCTCATTTTTTCGCAATTTAGCTACATCTTTGAAAATGAGTTCGTATGATTGTTGCCAAATATAAAAGCAAATTATGAACTTGTGTACATAAAACAACATGATGCTGTCATATTGTATATATGCAATTCATGAAAAATTTTTTGGCCCCTAATGATTGTTCTGTTGTTGCCTAGCAACCAATTTAAGTCCGTAGTAACAATTTTTTATCAAAATTATCATCATCACCACCATCATTAACATCATCATCCTTATCCTCATTATCACCCCCCCCCCCCCCCTATCATTATCAACAACATCATCATCCTTATCATCATCACCACCATCATCATCAACATCATCGTCATCATCACCACAAGTCCACCATCATCATCATCACCGTCGTCATCATACCTTGACCCGAGTTTGGAAAGTCTTTGTATTTTCAGTCTCATCTTCCTTTTCGTTGATTAGCTTTTGCTTTCGGTCCTTCTGGCTCGTAAGTCCTTGTACTCTAGTGAACAAAAGTAGTAATGGGATAGTTCAGTTTTGGTTTAGAGGGCGTTTAAATGAATATTTTTGTTGTGAGGTAATGAAAACTCTTAAGTTGACAGTTTGAATAAGCACAAAGTTGTAGAGATAGAATGAACTTTGTTTGATCAAAATCGGTTCAGAAACAGCTAAAGATATTCAACCAAAATCGCTTGGCAAATAACTAATACCAACATGCAGGCAGTACCGAATAACAAATGATACTAACGATTCAAATCTCAGCATCTGATGAGTGGTATAACCCTTTAACCTAATCACTAACCAATTTTAATATTGAAGTTTAATGAATATAACTGTATGACGGTATGTAAAGTTGTGTAAACTGTGACTCACCGCGTTAAATAAACAGGTCATGGCATATCATGAAATAAGGTCAAAATACTACATAACTTGTAGTACTATACACAAATCGGCTAACATAGAATGAGATCTAACTCAATTGGTGGTAGTTTGCACAGTTACTATATTATAAAATTAGACCTAGTCTCTAGTAGATCCTAAATGTATGCAGCTTAGCTCGGTCTAGGACTAGGACTAAAATCTAGATCCCTTGGCTCGGTGACCCGTGTGAGCGGAATTTCAAAACTTCGGCAGCCGGGCCTGGCCCACTGCGCTGGTAGCGCAGTGGACAATGTATTTGCACTGTATCGCGAGTAGTGAAAGTTACACGAGCGGGGTTGGATTAGTCATATTTATTTTACCCCCGACAAAGACAGATTAAATGAACATACATATGATGTGCACTGAACCATGATCCTGCCAAAAACATATATATTTTAATATATAATTAAATATCAGACATAGATACTCACATTTTAGCACAAGGTTTTTATGTTGATGTGATGCAATCGCCATTAACTTTACGTCGCTCCACGGCCGGCGTCGCTTCTCATTCAGATTGTACACAGGGTATACCGTACTGGTACCGTGTGTACACCAAGGGAAATTCCCCCAGATCTAGAGAATTTAGTATTGTAGTATTTGCGTCCATCTTCACTTATTTGGGGAATAAAAATTAATTGGGTGTTGTAATTTGACCATTCTTGTTCTTAGCAGAAAGAGCAGAATAACTTTAACCAAGGTGGCTGAAAAGAATGTAATAAGATGTCAAGTTCTTTAGGTAAAAAAACTTTGAAATACATTAATTGTTTGACACCAATTATTTGTGAGAAAATCACAGTTTTGTATTCTAATTTGCCATTCACCTACGTGTATAAGAACAATGTTAATCTCATGTTTACTACAGTTATATCTCTATATTGGTTACATAATTAATATCATCTGATACACCTCAAAAATCTCTTTAAGAATCATGCAAAAAAGGAAAATAAGCAAATTTTGACATTCTGATGATTTTTGGTTAAAAACACAATTTTTGGGTAAAAATTAGGCTTGGCATCCGGCCTAATCGGAATCCTGAGTATTTAAGGAATAATTTAAGCATGGATGCCAGCCATTAACAAAAAATGCCGTCGATTTTTTTTCTAGAGCACTTAGGGATTTGTGGCTGGTGTACTAATATATCGGTTAATAAAAGAGTTCAACTGATTTAGCATAATATTACAACAGTACATACTTATTATTGTAAAGGTATTGTGAAGCCGACATTTGTAAAGGTATGTCACGGAAAAAAATCTAAAAAATTAAGAATATAAAATGTACTTAGTCAGTTTAAGCGAGGTTAACATCCGTTCATGACATTGTTATTGTGCGCGGGTCACGTAGGGGTCACGCATAGCGTTCCGGTACTCCGTGGAATCCGTATACAAACTTCCTCACTGGGCGAATACAGGTATAATGCACAATTAACCGTTGTACGATGATTTATTAGTTTTAGGTCAATAACTCCACGAAAATGAGATTTCAAGCCCTAATTTGTTCAGGCATGCTATTAAATGACATTTTCTTTCATATAAGACAATAACCTTGCAACTTTTGAAATTTGGCTTGCAAAAGAGGGAATGTCCCTTTAAAACCCTTTCTAGAAACAATCCTTCTTTGAGCACATTGCAATACAAGTGGAGCCTTTTTAAATCGAGCTCTGTTATAACAAGGTACTTTGTTGTTGTTAAAGCCCAAGACCAGTTTCGGGAAAGTAGCCAAATACATCTATATTGATCAGTATTGTTGAATATGTATTGAAATAGGGCTTGTGTGGTGAAATCCGACCCTAAGCATCGTTAAATACATAAATATTGGAAGAAATCAATATCCGTCAAAATTAAAACAAATAAATAAATAAATAAAAAATTGCAATAGAATTTGCAATTGCGATGTGTTATGTGTGTGTTTTTGTGTATTTGTGCAAAAAAAAAAAAAAAAAAAAAATCCCTACCGACCTTTTTGGTTGCCCGTTACTCCAATAATTTTTTTTTTTTTTTTGGCCTGACTTCCATCTTTGCTTTTGAATATTACTTGGGGGGGGGGGGGCATGCACGTGCCCCCCCCCCCCCCCCTTCCCCCAATGATTTGGAAAAAAATAGAAAACATAAGGGGACATTTTTTGAAAAAAACAAAGAAATACATAGGGTGTGCCCCCCCCCCCCCCCCCAAATAGTTTGACCACGCTATGCCACTGCTTCCGAGAGACATGAAGTTTTTGTCTTTGGAAGTTTGGAGTCAGTTGAGAAGGCAGATACTTTCGCTCCCTCAGATGGGTCCTCCACGCACCAACATCGTCCTCCCGAGCACGATGTGATGACTCCTGGCCTTGGTTGGCATCTTCAGACCTGCCCATGTTCTGGAGGGTTCTGCTGCGAACCCAAAGGAAAAAAGTGGGAGATATAGAGAAAGAGAAAGAAGAGGCGGGGATTAGAATACAGCCACTATATCTTTTTTGTTTAAGATCATGTACACTTACACACTAAAAACAAAATCATGCATACAGAAACACTTAAATATACTGGTCAATTCATTCACTCCCATACAATATTACATGTATCAATGTACATGTTTGTTTTTGTAAATAATGAGAGTATGGGCAGGTAAAAAGAGATGTACAGTATTATACATGACTGGTTGAGCATACTCTTACATTTCTACATGAGGATGTTCAAGAGCAATAGCAGTGGACACCCAGGGTGCAAATGCTTATTATGTACATTACTGGCAAGAATATGTAATGACAACTGACTGCATGTACAGGTACAGTGTAATACATGCACTCTTTCACGCACATGTTTTCTTTGCATGGTGGTCCACTTTAAATTTCTAGGGTGAAATTTCAGCAGGATTTTGAAAATTGGAATTCCATCTAAATGGGATCAACATACGGACTATTGATGACCAGGCCTGAAACAGAGGCATCCCTTACTGGAAAATTGTTAAGCACGTTGCAAACTAGCGGCTAGCTTACACGCAAGCTAGCGGCTAGCTTGCAATAATGAATATTTAAATTAGGAAAGATCTTCAACCAATCAAATGATGAAGATTATGTTTGCAGCATATTTTAAGCGTGTCATTAGTGCACGGTAAGCGTGCGGGTACAGTATGCAAGCTTCGTTTTAGCAGTGATCGCTTATGAAGCTTGTCACTAGCTATAGTCATTAGCTTGCGACAAACTAGTTACTAGCATGCGACGTGCTTATATTTCTGAAGGGGATATACATGTACATATAAATCTGAAAGAAAAAAACTCACTTCAGAGAGCTCATCCAAATTGCTGAGTGCATCCAGTCCTGTTTTGAAGGTAGACCTCTTGGAGCCCGAGCCTTGCTGCGTTTGTTGATGTTTTCTAGCTTGAAGTCCAAAGCTTCTCCTTGACCTTCACCTCCAGACCAACAAGATTGGTGGATCTGAGGAGGGGCTGCCAAGTATGTTGCCAGAAAGATTGGAGCATGCTTTACCATTCCTGAAAATTGTAAAAGAAAATACACTGTTTAGACAGTTGACAGAACATTTAACAAATGGGCAATTAGTGAAGTTACATTTGAACGCATATTGTACAATATAATATGATGCTACATAAAGATGCCTTCAGGACTATTTTATTTACATTTTTTCTATGTCATTCAATACCTGAGGTATTACCTCCAAAACCTTCTTCACACATTTATTCCTTAAAAACAATTGATTTGTAAACATTTTTGTATAGGCAGGGCTCGACACTCGAACTGGGCCGCTGGCATGGGGCTAGTAAAATAGCACTTCGGGCGAGCAAAAATGAAAGTCATATTTTGGTGGCCCGATCGGGCAAGCAAATTTGTAACCCAACCTTGACAAAACTATAATAATCTTGTTCTCTTCCATGTCATGCTTCATCTTTTATCACAGCTCAGGTTTGATCAGGAAAGTGATATTTTGAATAGTAAATAGTTTACTCATGAAATAACATTTTGGGCTAGTACATTTTTTTCTTTCTGGCCACCATAAAAGAAAAAAAAACATTTTTCACTTGCCCGACCAGGCCACCAACAAAAACAGGAGCTGGAGCCCTCAGGGATTGCACAGTTTTGCTCAAACCTAATTTTAGTAGTTACCTAAACGGTCATGCACATGCATAAAATAATAATGCCATAAGTAACATTACAAACTAATTTAGAACTCCACCATGGCCATGCTCGAAAGGTACATGTATGATACATGTACAATGTACCGGTATAACAAATTACAAACTGAACTGAACTACCCCTTTAAAATCATAGAAAATACATGTGTAGGATGGTAGGACCAAACATTTAGAATTGTTTGCTCTCAAGAATTTTACTCCCACTTTTGTATTACCTCAAAAAACCTCACAAAACAATTATTTCCTGGACTCTACACTAGAGTGGCAGTGCCTCTTCATGTAACTCAAAAACTCAACTTACCCTTAAATTGTATGAATCAAAACACAGATGTATATGTAATGCACACTTTAAGTTTATGTTTGGAAGTTTTATAATATTTCGGGCATGGTGGATTTAATTACACCATTTAATTCATGTACATTAGTCATTAGTTTTGTTAACTTAGTTACATGTATATGGTTAGTTTTGGTGACTAACAATCAGTTGACCAGAACTGTAACTACAGGTGTACATGTATACAGTTGTATTAATTAATGCTCATCAACATAGACAGTAAGAGAGAAGAAATAATATTAATAATGATAATCTAAAAGTAAAACTGACCTGCTTGAACCAAGACAAGAGAATTACACAAAGTTCATCTCACTTTCAGTCGTCATCCGCACTACTTGTACTTTGTAGATCAAAATCACTCTGCACTGACCGCCTATGTTGACTTTCCAAACAAAATGATTCTGCACTGTACATTATCAGTCATTGAGTCTGAAACTCTGAGATCATTGATGAGGTAAGACATCAAAACCTGTCGTTGAAATCACTGCACTGCACTGTCAACAATGTATTCGGGTCACATTGCACGCACTGTCTTCGATGTAAACGCCGTCATGCATGCAATGCACAATACACGGTCATCCAATACACAGTGCATACAATATTTCACAACACAACGCGAGCATGGCGAGCTTGAGTCTTTGAGATTCTTACTTACGACGTGATCTGCCAAAATATTCTGAACAAATACACTAGTGGCCATCTTGAACAAGCTCCTAGATATATTCATAAACGATCAATCCGTCACAAATAATAACAAATTAACAATATTTCCGCTTTGATCACTCGTGTCGCTGACATCGTTCGCTCAAATCAGTACAGTTGTAACGTGTAACGCACACGCGCTGTGTATATATTGTACGTTGAAGGATGCTGCGCGCGCGCGTGACGTGCATTGCATGCATAGCCTATACGTTGATGCACAAAACGAGACTTTTGTGTAGAGACTAGAAAAGAGTTTACCAGTCGTTTTTCAAGCATTCAAGGATTTTTATACCTCAATACTTCTTTAAATATTTTCAAAACGGCACGGTAAATTCTAATTTGGCACGGTCAGTCTTTTCAAATCAGACCCTAGTTTAATCAAAACAAGGTTTTAGTCCTGCCAAACGTGTATCCTGACTGCCTCGGCTCTTTGAATGGTCGCTAGAGCGCGATTTGACAGACGAAAACACGGAAAGCATCGCGTATCTGCGCTATGTATCCCCATGGCACGGCATTATTATATCCGTAATAAGCGATCTCTTTAACCGGATAATAATCCTCACTGGTCACTACAGTATTCCAATACTTATAATTTGTATTTTTTCATATAAATTCCACTTGGGGCCAGAATTGTTCAAATGTAAAATTAGGTATTAACATTCTGAACACCACATTATGTTTGCACCATTTTGTATTGTGTATTCTACTTCTAAATGTAATTTCTATCTTGCCCGAATATTGAAAAGGGTCTCTTGGAAGTATCGCCATGTTGATAGCTTTGTGATCACTGGTTAAAGCATAGATATAGTACCTCGAATGTATGCGATTCAATTCCTGGGGATGTCCGATTTTCTTTGATCTGTTTGCATGTATTCAATATTTTTTAAATCTAATTTCATATGTACCTACTTTCCGAAATATGTATATAGGGATCTACAAAACAGCAATATCAACTATCTACAACCAGGAGCATTCAATGGCCTGTCGGGATTGAGGATGCTGTAAGTATACTATCACTTGTATCCTACATGTACTTTGTATTTATTTTATCTTATGAGAGTCGTATACAGCCTAGCTTTCGATCCTAGCAGAATCTTCGTCAGGGCACAAATGACAGTTACTACAGAAAAAACACAGAATATATACCAACATGAACACATGTATGGAAGGGGGGGGGGGCTGGAAAGAGGAAAGGAGGCAGAGACACAAAACAATGAAAGCAACTGTGAGTGGGTGGGTGTCAGGACTGCTTGACCAATCAGGTCAAACAGGCATGGGAGGGTCCTTAAGTGGCTGCAGTCAAAGAAAAAGTAATGAGAGTGTAAGGCTTAGAGAAGAATAGAGGTAGGGAGGATCAAAGAAATGGAAAGAGACATGTGCACAAAAGACAGTTGATGAGGTGTGGGAGTGCACTGGGGTGGGAGGAACAATAGAGGGGATTATGAGTGTAGGGGATGGGAGCGAGAGGATTAGGACAAAGAAAGTGAAGTGAAGTGTGTTGCAGGATCGGATGAATAGGATAGGCGAGTTCAAAGGAGAGAGTGAAAAGGATGAGGACCAGTAGGTGATGATATGTAGGGAAGCAACATACACAAATGAATGGGACAGGAGTGTAAAAGAGATAGTGAACAAAAGGAAGCCTAAATAGGTAGGTAATCAGAGGGAAGGTGGAACAATATGATCAAAATAGAGGTGGAACTATGCATGATGAGAATGTGGATGTATATGAATAAGCCCATGTCTATGGACAGTGTACCTATAGAGAGAAATTAAATGCAAAAAGTATAACATATTAATAAACAAACATGATTATGTGTATGAATGGTGACAGTGTATATAATGTAATCTCAAAGGAAACTAAATGAATATATGGGGAAAATAAAATGGGAAATAAGAATATGAATAGTATGTGGAACAAAGTAAAGTATCGATATGGGGGGTGAAAACAAACAAATGGTGGTGCAGACGATGAAGGGGAGAGATGCAAAGGTTAATCACTGCCTTCTTGGATGTTGAGAACACGGGGATGAATGGTGCAGAGACGTCTTATCCAATACTTCTCTCTGCTGGAGCGGAGTGTGTCCGGGCGGTTACCTAGAGATTCTATTCCCTGTAGAATCATGTCAGAAATGGAGTGATTAGGTAGGTTGAAGTGGTTGCCGACTGGGGCGTCATGTTTGGATGTGTGGATGGTGGATCTGTGTCCGTAAAAGCGTCTCTTGAGGGTGTTCCTGGTTTCGCCTACGTACTGCATGCCACAGACTCTGCACGTGATAAGATATACAACATTGGTGGTGGTGCATGTGATGTGGCCCTTGGTATGGTGAGAGATGTTGTTGGAGTGGCTGGTGAAGGTATCATCCTGATGGATATGTACCTGACACACAATGCATCTGTCGGCGGTGCACTTCAAGGTGCCTTGCTGTATGGGAGAGGGGTTGTTATTGGGGGTGGGAAGTTCAGCTCGAACAATGTGGTCCTTGAGGTTGCGAGGGCGTCGGTAGGCTAGGATGGGGGCATCAGGGACAGCCTGTTTGAGGCGATCAGAAGTGTGAAGAATGTGGTGATTGTTAGTCAATATGCGACGGAGGGGAGGTAAGTTGGGATGAAAGGTGGTCACTAGGGGTGTGACAACAGTGGTGCTATTTTATCTTATGTTCTAACGCTATTAAAGTAATATAGTAACTTTGTCGACCAAACTCACATGTAATTATTGTGTTCCTTTAATGCTTAATATGCTAACGCGGCTTAAATGCCTATTACGTTATTACCTTTCATAAATGTGGCATCATTTGAAAGCGTGAATACTCGTCTTTACATTGATATAACAATGTTGCTATGGATATGTTTTATCATGGAATGTGCATTACATCCGAATTCCGAATGTAGGGCAAAGTAAAAAAAAAAAAAGGAAATGTTGCAAAATGCACTGATTTTGTCAACAGTGTGCCTTCCTTTTGTTTGAAGATTAAAACGTGGCGTGAATGCATGACCACTTCACCCCCATTCAAGCCAAGGAAGGCACGCTGTTGACAAAATCAGTGCATTTCGCAACATTTCACTTTTTACGTTGCCTTACATTTGGATGAAATGCACATTCGATGATAAAAACATTAACTAATGGTAATAGCGTAATTGAAAAGTTATTAATGCTCAAACCTTGATTGCAGAAATTTTTGGGCGCAGTATAGTAACTTTGTCTAAATCGACCAAACTCACATATAACTATTGTGTTTCTTTAATGCTTAATATGCTTAAATACTTAGAGAAACTTCACCTGAAGTCCCATTTCCAATATAATTTGTGCACTTATACATAAACAATGTTGTACAATTACTTTTGGGTTCAGATTCTTCACAATATTGATGATAATTTAGATGAATAAATACGTTGCATGTACACAGGCATGTATTCCATGCGAGACAGGGGACCTGTGAATACATTGCTCATCGTAAGAACATTTTGCAGTTCATAATGTTTATCGTGACCATGGTAACTATTTATGAAATTAAATCATTTGTCTAGGCGCTATTATGCTGTATGTGCAAACTGTCACTACAGTATTCCAATACTTATAATTTGTATTTTTTCATATAAATTCCACTTGGGGCCAGAATTGTTAAAATGTAAAATTACGTATTAACATTCTGAACACCACATTATGTTTGCACCATTTTGTATTGTGTATTCTACTTCTAAATGTAATTTCTATCTTGCCCGAATATTGAAAAGGGTCTCTTGGAAGTATCGCCATGTTGATAGCTTTGTGATCACTGGTTAAAGCATCGATCTAGTAAACTCGAATGTATGCGGTTCAATTCCTGGCGATGTCCGATTTTCTTTGATCGTTTGCATGTATTCAATATTCTTAAAATCTAATTGCATACGTTCGTACTTTCCAAAACAATTATATAGGTATCTACAAAACAACAATATCACCTATCTACAACCAGGAGCATTCAAGGGCCTGTCGGGATTGTGGGATCTGTAAGTATACAATCACTTTTATCCTCCATGTACTTTGTATTTATTTGTATAATATATTTTCTAACACTATTAAAGTAATCTAGTAACTTTGTCTAAATCGATCAAATTCACATGTAACTATTGTGTTTCTTTAATGCTTAATATGCTAACGTGGCTTAAATGCCTATTACGTTATTACCTTTCATAAATGTGGCATCATTTGAAAGCATGAATTCTCGTCTTTACATTGATATAACATTTGCTATGGATATTTTTTATC
This sequence comes from Echinarachnius parma, assembly GCA_037951105.1. Taxonomy (NCBI): domain Eukaryota; kingdom Metazoa; phylum Echinodermata; class Echinoidea; order Clypeasteroida; family Echinarachniidae; genus Echinarachnius; species Echinarachnius parma. The sequence goes on along the minus strand of JBAMJV010006965.1, from coordinate 129,078 downwards.
ATGGAATGTTCATTACATCCGAATGTAGGGCAAAGTAAAAAATGAAATGTTGCAAAATGCACGGATTTTGTGCCTTCCTTTTGTTTGAAGATTAAAACGTGGTTTTAATGCATGACCACCTCACCCCCATTCAAGCCAAGGAAGGCACACCGTTGAGACAAAATCAGTGCATTTCGCAACATTTCATGTTTTACGTTGCCCTACATTTGGATGCAAGCACATTCGATGATAAAAACATTTATGAATGGTAATAGCGTAATTGAAAAGTTATTAATGCTCAAACATTGATTGCGGAACTTTTTGGGCCCAGTATAGTAACTTTGACTAAATCGACCAAACTCACATTTAACTATTGTTTTACTTTAATGCTTAATATGCTCAAATACTTAGAGAAACTTCACCTGAAGTCCCATTTCCAATATAATTCGGGCACTTATACAGAAACAATGTTGTACAATTACTTTTGGGTTCAGATTCTTCAGAATATTCATGATAATTTAGATGAATGAATACGTTGCATGTACATTGTCATGTATTACATGCGAGACAGGGGACCTGTGAATTACTTGCTCATCGTACGAACATTTTGCAGTTCATAATGTTTATCGTGACCATGGTAACTATTTATAAAATTACATCAATTGTCTAGCCGTTGTTATGCTGTATGTGCAAACTGTCACTACAGTATTCCAATACTTATAATTTGTATTTTTTCATATAAATTCCACTTGGGGCCAGAATTGTTAAAATGTAAAATTAGGTATTAACATTCTGAACACCACATTATGTTTGCACCATTTTGTATTGTGTATTCTACTTCTAAATGTAATTTCTATCTTGCCCGAATATTGAAAAGGGTCTCTTGGAAGTATCGCCATGTTGATAGCTTTGTGATCACTGGTTAAAGCATCGATCTAGTAAACTCGAATGTATGCGGTTCAATTAAATGTTTATGCTGTATGTGCAAACTGTCACTACAGTATTCCAATACTTATAATTTGTATTTTTTCATATAAATTCCACTTGGGGCCAGAATTGTTAAAATGTAAAATTAGGTATTAACATTCTGAACACCACATTATGTTTGCACCATTTTGTATTGTGTATTCTACTTCTAAATGTAATTTCTATCTTGCCCGAATATTGAAAAGGGTCTCTTAGAAGTATCGCCATGTTGATAGCTTTGTGATCACTGGTTAAAGCATCGATCTAGTAAACTCGAATGTATGCGGTTCAATTCCTGGCGATGTCCGATTTTCTTTGATCGTTTGCATGTATTCAATATTCTTAAAATCTAATTGCATACGTTCGTACTTTCCAAAACAATTATATAGGTATCTACAAAACAACAATATCACCTATCTACAACCAGGAGCATTCAAGGGCCTGTCGGGATTGTGGGAGCTGTAAGTATACAATCACTTTTATCCTCCATGTACTTTGTATTTATTTGTATAATATATTTTCTAACACTATTAAAGTAATCTAGTAACTTTGTCTAAATCGATCAAATTCACATGTAACTATTGTGTTTCTTTAATGCTTAATATGCTAACGTGGCTTAAATGCCTATTACGTTATTACCTTTCATAAATGTGGCATCATTTGAAAGCATGAATTCTCGTCTTTACATTGATATAACATTTGCTATGGATATTTTTTATCATGGAATGTTCATTACATCCGAATGTAGGGCAAAGTAAAAAATGAAATGTTGCAAAATGCACGGATTTTGTGCCTTCCTTTTGTTTGAAGATTAAAACGTGGCTTTAATGCATGACCACCTCACCCCCATTCAAGCCAAGGAAGGCACACCGTTGAGACAAAATCAGTGCATTTCGCAACATTTCATGTTTTACGTTGCCCTACATTTGGATGCAAGCACATTCGATGATAAAAACATTTATGAATGGTAATAGCGTAATTGAAAAGTTATTAATGCTCAAACATTGATTGCGGAACTTTTTGGGCCCAGTATAGTAACTTTGTCTAAATCGACCAAACTCACATTTAACTATTGTGTTACTTTAATGCTTAATATGCTCAAATACTTAGAGAAACTTCACCTGAAGTCCCATTTCCAATATAATTCGGGCACTTATACAGAAACAATGTTGTACCATTACTTTTGGGTTCAGATTCTTCAGAATATTCATGATAATTTAGATGAATGAATACGTTGCATGTACATTGTCATGTATTACATGCGAGACAGGGGACCTGTGAATTACTTGCTCATCGTAAGAACATTTTGCAGTTCATAATGTTTATCGTGACCATGGTAACTATTTATAAAATTACATCAATTGTCTAGCCGCTGTTATGCTGTATGTGCAAACTGTCACTATAGTATTCCAATACTTATAATTTTTTATGTTTTCATTTAAATTCCACTTGGGGCCAGAATGATTAAAATGTCAAATTAAGTATAAACATTTTGAACACCACATTATGTTTGCACCATTTTGTAATGTGTATTCTACTTCTGAATGTAGTTTCTATCTTGCACGAATATTGAAAAGGATCTTTCGGAAGTATCGCCATTTTGTTAGCTGTGTGATCACGGGTTAAAGCATAGATCTAGTACCTCGAATGTATGCGATTCAATTCCAATCCTGGGGATGTCCGATTTTCTTTGATCTGTTTGCATGTATTCAATATTTTTAAAATCTAATTTCATATGTACCTACTTTCCGAAATATGTATATAGGGATCTACAAAACAGCAATATCAACTATCTACAACCAGGAGCATTCAATGGCCTGTCGGGATTGTTGTATCTGTAAGTATACTATCACTTGTATCCTACATGTACTTTGTATTTATTTTATCTGATGTTCTAACGCTACTAAAGTAATATAGTAACTTTGTCGACCAAACTCACATGTAATTATTATGTTCCTTTAATGCTTAATATGCTAACGCGGCTTAAATGCCTATTACGTTATTACCTTTCATAAATGTGGCATCATTTGAAAGCGTGAATACTCGTCTTTACATTGATATAACAATGTTGCTATGGATATGTTTTATCATGGAATGTGCATTACATCCGAATGTAGGGCAAAGTAAAAAAAAAAAAAGGAAATGTTGCAAAATGCACTGATTTTGTCAACAGTGTGCCTTCCTTTTGTTTGAAGATTAAAACGTGGCGTGAATGCATGACCACTTCACCCCCATTCAAGCCAAGGAAGGCACGCTGTTGACAAAATCAGTGCATTTCGCAACATTTCACTTTTTACGTTGCCTTACATTTGGATGAAATGCACATTCGATGATAAAAACATTAACTAATGGTAATAGCGTAATTGAAAAGTTATTAATGCTCAAACCTTGATTGCAGAAATTTTTGGGCGCAGTATAGTAACTTTGTCTAAATCGACCAAACTCACATATAACTATTGTGTTTCTTTAATGCTTAATATGCTTAAATACTTAGAGAAACTTCACCTGAAGTCCCATTTCCAATATAATTTGTGCACTTATACATAAACAATGTTGTACAATTACTTTTGGGTTCAGATTCTTCACAATATTGATGATAATTTAGATGAATAAATACGTTGCATGTACACAGGCATGTATTCCATGCGAGACAGGGGACCTGTGAATACATTGCTCATCGTAAGAACATTTTGCAGTTCATAATGTTTATCGTGACCATGGTAACTATTTATGAAATTAAATCATTTGTCTAGGCGCTATTATGCTGTATGTGCAAACTGTCACTACAGTATTCCAATACTTATAATTTGTATTTTTTCATATAAATTCCACTTGGGGCCAGAATTGTTAAAATGTAAAATTAGGTATTAACATTCTGAACACCACATTATGTTTGCACCATTTTGTATTGTGTATTCTACTTCTAAATGTAATTTCTATCTTGCCCGAATATTGAAAAGGGTCTCTTGGAAGTATCGCCATGTTGATAGCTTTGTGATCACTGGTTAAAGCATCGATCTAGTAAACTCGAATGTATGCGATTCAATTCCTGGGGATGTCCGATTTTCTTTGATCTGTTTGCATGTATTAAATATTTTTAAAATCTAATTTCATATGTACCTACTTTCCGAAATATGTATATAGGGATCTACAAAACAACAATATCACCTATCTACAACCAGGAGCATTCAATGGCCTGTCGAGATTGTGGGAGCTGTAAGTATACTATCACTTGTATCCTCCATGTACTTTGTATTTATTTGTATAATATATGTTCTAACGCTATTAAAGGAATCTAGAAACGTTGCCTAAATCGACCAAACTCACATGTAACTATTGTGTTTCTTTAATGCTTAATATGCTAACGTGGCTTAAATGGCTATTACGTTATTACCTTTCATAAATGTGGCATCATTTGAAAGCATGAATTCTCGTCTTTACATTGGTATAACATTTGCTATGGATATTTTTTATCATGGAATGTTCATTACATCCGAATGTAGGGCAAAGTAAAAAATGAAATGTTGCAAAATGCACGGATTTTGTGACTTCCTTTTGTTTGAAGATTAAAACGTGGCTTTAATGCATGACCACCTCACCCCCATTCAAGCCAAGGAAGGCACACCGTTGAGACAAATTCAGTGCATTTCGCAACATTTCATGTTTTACGTTGCCCTACATTTGGATGCAATGCACATTCGATGATAAAAACATTTATGAATGGTAATAGCGTAATTGAAAAGTTATTAATGCTCAAACATTGATTGCGGAACTTTTTGGGCCCAGTATAGTAACTTTGTCTAAATCGACCAAACTCACATTTAACTATTGTGTTACTTTAATGCTTAATATGCTCAAATACTTAGAGAAACTTCACCTGAAGTCCCATTTCCAATATAATTCGGGCACTTATACAGAAACAATGTTGTACCAATACTTTTGGGTTCAGATTCTTCAGAATATTCATGATAATTTAGATGAATGAATACGTTGCATGTACATTGTCATGTAATACTTAAAGTGATACCTGTAAAGTGTCAGATATTGCACAAAATGACATTTGAGATTTCAATCCTATATCAATATCATTGTAAAATACAATTGAAAGATTTGTGAAAGTTTGAAAGAAAACAAACACTGTTTACCTAGTGAAAAAACGAATATTGATTTCATATTTTATCACCGCATACTGATACATTGTCACAGGAATCATTATCCGTTTGAGATATTTGCACCCCTGTATGTTTACGCACGTAGTGCAGAATTCATGGAATTCACGCTCGCTGGGTTCAAAGTTCAATTTCCGGTATGTTCCCACGCATATGCTGCAGTGGGCTGCAATGCAGACGCATATAGCTACGACTATTCATAACCGTTGACCAACGGTTTTGAAATAATGATAATTATTTTCATACCAAAGCGACATTTGAAAAAATCTAACCCTATTGTATTCTTCTCAATTACCATAAGCTAAACGACACGGCAGAACAGAAACGAGGAAGCTCCAAGTAATTTTCGTGGATTTAGACACTTTACAGGCATCACTTAAATATGCCAAAAATACTTAGAGAAACTTCACCTGAAGTCCTATTTCCAATATAATTTGGCCACTCATACAGAAACAATGTTGTACAATTACTTTTGGGTTCAGATTCTTCAGAATATTCATGATAATTTAGATGAATGAATACGTTGCATGTACACAGTCATAAATTCCATGCGAGACAGGCCTCGGACCTGTGAATACATTGCTCATCGTAAGAACATTTTGCAGTTCATAATGTTTCTCGTGACCATGGTAACTATTTATAAAATTACATCAATTGTCTAGCCGCTGTTATGCTGTATGTGCAAACTGTCACTACAGTATTCCAATACTTATCATTTTTATTTTTTCATTTAAATTCCACTTGGGGCCAGAATTGTTAAAAAGTCAAATTAAGTATAAACATTCTGAACACCACATTATATTTGCACCATTTTGTATTGTGTATTCTGCTTCTGAATGTAATTTCTATCTTGCACGAATATTGAAAAGGATCTTTTGGAAGTATCGCCATTTTGTTAGCTGTGTGATCACGGGTTAAAGCATAGATCTAGTACCTCGAATGTATGCGATTCAATTCCTGGCGATGTTCAATTTTCTTTGATCTGTTTGCATGTATTAAACATTTTTTTAAAACTAATTTCATTTGTTCGTACTTTCCGAAATATGTAAATAGGAATCTACAAAACAACAATATCACCTATCTACAACCAGGAGCATTCAATGGCCTGTCGGGATTGGGGTATCTGTAAGTATACAATCACTTTTATCCTCCATGTACTTTGTATTTATTTGTATAATATATTTTCTAACACTATTAAAGTAATCTAGTAACTTTGTCTAAATCGATCAAATTCACATGTAACTATTGTGTTTCTTTAATGCTTAATATGCTAACGTGGCTTAAATGCCTATTACGTTATTACCTTTCATAAATGTGGCATCATTTGAAAGCATGAATTCTCGTCTTTACATTGATATAACATTTGCTATGGATATTTTTTATCATGGAATGTTCATTACATCCGAATGTAGGGCAAAGTAAAAGCAACCCCATCTCACCCCCATTCAAGCCAAGGAAGGCGCACTGTTGAGACAAAATCAGTGCATTTCGCAACATTTCACTTTTTACGTTGCCCTACATTTGGATGCGATGCACATTCGATGATAAAAACATTTATGAATGGTAATAGCGTAATTGGAAAGTTATTAATGCTAAAACATTGATTGCGGAACTTTTTGGGCGCAGTATAGTAACTTTGTCTAAATCGACAAAACTCACATGTTACTATTGTGTTTCTTTAATACTTAATATGCTAAAAATACTTAGAGAAATTTCACCTGAAGTCCCATTTCCAATATAATTCGGGCACTCATACAGAAACAATGTTGTACAAATACTTTTGGGTTCAGATGCTTCAGAATATTCATGATAATTTAGATGAATGAATATGTTGCATGTAAATAGTCATGTATTCCATGCGAGAGAGTGAACCTGTGAATACATTGCTCATCGTAAGAACATTTTGCAGTTTATAATGTGTATCGTGACCATGGTAACTATTTATAAAATTACATCAATTGTCTAGCCGCTGTTATAGTACAGGCGATCGGTGCGAAAATTGCTCAGATGATGATAAAAGCCTAACATTTTTTTCACATTAATGTCACATCATTCTAAACATTTCCAGAGGTGGAGCCAAAGAAAACTGTACATAGTATAGCAACGGTTGCTAAGCAACGTATTTTGCATAGCAACCAACATGTAAGATGCATGTAGACCAATTTTTCCGAACAATTTGAATGTATTTTTATATCTACAGCGTTGCTCTTCATCATAACACCATCCTGGATCAATTGCAATATACACATTGCTAGGCAACACATTTTCCTTAGCAACCAAGCATATTTGATGTCTGCAGACCAATTTTACTAAACATTATAATGTATTTCAATATACACCGTGTCCCAGATAAAACGAACCCGGGTTTCATGGCAGAAATTTTCTGTCATAATGAATAACTTTCTTGATGATATATATATGTCTGAAAAGCTCTGTGTCTCTTCTTCCATTTGATATACAACTTATGGCACATACTTCAAGCATGACTGAATTAGAACAATGGAAAGTGGCGTTACCAATATTCCATTTGCACGGATACATTTTAAGTTTGGGTGTGTTTTGTGGGTGAGTTTTAAGGGATGTAACCGTACTTATTCTTACAACGAACAAACACCACATTAACGTTCATATTTGTATCTTTTACATGACACCTCATGCTAAAAAAATAAATGATTTATGCCAGAGAACGAGTACAATGAAAACATGCCTGATTTCTGCCCAAATGAGTGAAAGTTGAGTAAGAAGTCCCTCAGCTTTCCTGACTAAGCAGCTGACAATGGACTTTGATGCATGAGTGAATTTACACAAACATGGGGATCAGGGAAAACATGGGAAACAGGCTAAATCAGGAAAGTTTCTCATTTGGGCTGGAATCAAGCATGTTTTCATTGTACTCGTTCTTTGGCATACATCATTCATTTTTTAATCATGAGGTGTCATATAAAAGATAAAATTATGAATTTTTATGCAGTGTTTTTTTTTTCAAGATAAGTTCGTTTACTACCCTTAAAACTCACCCCAAAACCTCACCCAAACTTGCAATTTTTGCTTGCAAATGGAATTGTGGTAACACCACTTTCCATCGTTCTAATTCAGTCATACGTGAATTATATGCCATGAGTTGTATATCAAATGAAAGAAGAGACATATAGGTTTTCAGACATATATATATCATCAAGGAAATTTTTCATCATAACATAAAATTTCTGCCATGAAACCCGGTTTCGTTTTTTCTGGGACAGTCTGTATATAGCTTTACTATGCATAATATCTTCACTCTGAAGCAAAAGTCCACTACACAGTGCACATGGCTTTATAATGGTTGCTAGGCAACGCATTGCCCTGATTGAATTAACATTTGGGCTTTTCTAACCTGTCAACTATTGTTGGCCGATTTTTAGAGAACAGTAGTTGTCATGATGTTCCACGTGATAATGCAGCTTATTACAAAAAAAGGATTTAAAAGCCATTCAAGCAAATCGCCCTTTGTGGATAGGGTATAAGAAGGGCCCCGCGGGGCAGAGTGTCATCTATTCAAAGTCAGAGACAAATAAAACTAGATTTTGAATTCGTCACGTTTGACGAATTAAGGTTATACGTATCGATTTATTATAATAAATGGATGATTCCAAAAATAACTACTCAATCATCATATAAATAATAGCAGATACCCTCCCCCCCCCCCCCCCCCCTGAAAAAAAGAAAAAAATAATAAAAAAAGAAAGTTAAAACATATTGCCTTGGATTCGAACCCACGACCCTTAGATCTTGTGTCACAAATTATACCGCGAGACCAACATTAGATCTCTTAACGAAAATGGGAAATCGGGAAAGATACATCAGCGATTGCACACTGAATTTGTTATTGTAACAGTGAACTATTTGACCTTTGAACCTAATTTACATATCCTTAACGCCATTTTCATAATCCGATCTTATCTCATGAACATTTATCCTTTCATTATATTTATAACATACATGTGTGCTGAATTTCATGTCCGCGGCGTACGTGGTTATTGAGTATTCATGCTTGATATATTTGACCTTTGACGGTAAATATGACAATGAAATATGCATTTTCGCGATTTGGTGTTTACTTATGAAATGATGGGCTTGTGAGTCCCTATCTACATGCGAAGTCTCACATTGGTAGCATAATTCCTCCAGCAGTTATAGGTCGATAACATACGTTTTGGCTAACCCTCAATTTGTATCAGATTTGGACTCGTATTTGCAATCAAAATATTCATCAGGATCCAGTGAACAAAACGAAATGTTATGAATAGATTGCGAATAGAGCATGACATCAGCTACGATATATCAACATTCGGGAGAAAATTGATGGAGAATAAGCGAGATATGGTCAAAAGTCCGCTGTGATCGATTTCAAAATTGATTGAAATTGTTAAAATTCGCATTTTCAACTTTAACCCTAAATATGATGACTTTATAACATTTACTTTGCATAAATGAGGTATGAATTCGTATCTACAACTCATAATCTATCCGAATATTAAAAGAAAATTGGGTGTTTGTGGATTTAAAAAAAAGTTATGGCCGAATGTTTTTACCATATTTTGCCAATTTGCATGCGCGCGTAATTTTGACTTTGACGCGCGCGTACTCCGTTATTATGAGTCAACAATGACTCAAATTGATAGGGTGTGTTGAGGGATCTATAAGGAATGCAGAACATGTGAAAAAACGATAATTTTCCTATTCATTCGCGTTACGCGCGCAAATACGCGCGCGCCGACGCGCACGCGCGGAAATTTTTGAAACGCTTAAAATTGTCTGAAACATATAGTAAATTACTCGGGTTAGGGTTTTGAGCATTTTCAAATATTTTGTTTTAATTGACGGACGCGTACGCTCGCGTCTCCGAGTGTAATCGCATGCGCATGAGCTTAAAAGATGAACATTGACCTGATAAATATTGATGCGAAATTTGAATTGAAATTAATACTTCATGACTGAGATATGATGATTATTAAAATTTGACAAAATGGCGTCCTGATGACGTCACAGTAATGTGACGTCACTGAAAAAGTTTGCAGATCTAAGTTAGATCATGATCTATCATCATGTGAAGATTCATGACAATTGATTCATCTGATCTTGAGATATGCGACGAACAAAATTGGGAAGAATAAATAAAAATAAAAAGGAAAATCTTGACGAAATCAATAAGGTTATACATATGTATATGTATAACCTTAAAAAATCAGTACCCGAAAGTATCCCCAAACAGTTTTATGACTATGTTTTTTGTTATGATTTTGCAATGTGCGCCACGAGTGTCCGCACGGACAGAAGTGTGCGCATTATAAATGTATGATTATTATTAGTATGATATAGAAGTTTAAATGTATGTATTTAGTTATAGTTACTGAAGTCACTTAGTAAACTTAAATAATTGTGAGTCCATATTATTACTAGGATATTATAGTATTAAGTAGCGTATATAACCCCCTGCCCGCCCTGGAATCAAGTTTATATTTAACTCGCAATAATTTAAGCGGTATGTCGTGACTATCAGCAGTATCAGGGGCCGTGGAAAAGTTTTGAAAGTGGAGGGGGGGGGGGGGGGTCGCACCCGGGTTAGGTGGGAAGAGGGGGGGGGGGGTCGCACCCGGGTTAGGTGGGAGGAGGGGGGGGGGGGGGGGGAGAGGGCATTTGAGGAATTGAACACCATGCACTCCTCCCGCCCAAACCCATCTCCCACCACAATGAGTATCACTATTCTATTAAATGATTGATATTTTATGCTTGTGTAATTTTGTTAAAGCCAAAGGGGGGGGGGGGGCTGATGAAGTCCCCAGCCCCCTCCTCCCCAGTTCTGCGACCCCTGACTATGATTATAAGACTTATTATGATTTATCATGACTGTAGTTTAATTTGTTAGAGCGACTGGTTAAGAAACTAGCCTGGTCGTGCGCTAAACGAGTTATCTAGGCCAGGGTCGATTGTACTTGGAGATTGACTATGACTTCCATAGCTCATTGGTCAGGAGATCGAGGTACGTTACTTACACATTTGTATTATGTTTATGATGGTATGATGATGAAAATGGATGATTAATTTTTGATAAACTTGCATGGTTACTTGTGGATTTAGAGTGGATTTATTCTGTACAGTTAGTCACAGTAACATCGCATGATGTAGATGAAGTTTAGGATTGATGAAAGAAATCGAAAGTGCTTTTGTTTTTAGTTCGAAAAGTCATGCTTAGCATGCCAACTGATAAATTGGTTGATGTAGAATTTGTAAAATCCACAACTTGAAGCAGATTATGGTTGATTGGCCGTACACTTTCACAAGGAGGAACTACTTTCTTTGACATATTAATTCCATGGGAACGGCTCCACGCACAATGTTAGTGGCGGAGTAAAATTTGCCCCAGATTTAGGGTGATGTGCCTCACGCATGTGCTTAGGCCAGACGTTTGATGAGAAACTGTTATAAACATTATTATAGTTTATAAAGATTAGTGTCGTTTTAAGTGCAAGCGGCATATTATCGATCTGGTAATTATGGAAAAATAATTCCTTGGAAATTGTTATGAATAATTTAAACTATAAACATATGAAGAGCTTAATTCCAAAAGGCGCTAAATCCACTTTTCATCAAATTGGATTTTCTTGCACGATAAAATGCTCATCAGTCATGTGCATTTAAATAACCATTTCACTCCTCAAAATAATGTTCAGAAATATGAAAAAAATTTGATCAAAAATTTTGTTTAGTTCCAAAAGGCGCTAAATCCAAAATTGTTTAATTCCAAAAGGCGCTTAATCCATCATGTGATCAAACAGGCACGTTTTGACCAATCAGAGCGCAGTATCAGCGTAGCAGACGATGCCTACCTACTAGAGAAACTCCGTTTGCCTGATCGCGGACAATTCATTGTAATTCTGTCTGGTTTAATTCATTTTGAAAGCGTTGTGTAAGGACACACACAATGACCAAGGGTTGAATAGTTATTTACACAACCAGAGATCCTCCCCCGAAATGGCTGAGGAATGATGCATTCTGTGAAGAAGTAGAAAACTTACAGCTTCGAGCTTCGCTGAGCTTCGACTTCCTATTTGGTAAGTATTGCCCCATACACTCATTTTCTTGTTAGTATAATTGTGTGCCTCTGTAAGTGTCATATTGCATGTAAATGGAAGATCATCGCCAATTAAAACAATGTAAACATAAAAAGAAATAAAAAATACTTTTAGTTCTCAAGAGAAAGTGGGTTTTAATTTTAAAAGTATCTATTTGGGTATTGATCCGTTTTATATTATAGATCTGCTGCACCTAAAATACAGTGACGTACTACAATACTCTGTTACTGTGGCGTAGCTGTAGCCATACCTGTACTGTCATGTGTAAAATACTTTGTATGTTACACATGACCTCACACACTCCATGGTGCCTTTGTTCTTTACTGCTAGCGTCCGGTCGTAACCATCAACAACTCATTGTCAACTGGGTCAAAGTGAATTCGCTCACACCCCTCGAACAATCAATTGCACCGCCGAGCGAAAAAATAACGCACTACGTCAATGTGATTCTGTATGCTAAGCACAAACGGTATAAGTGGTGGGGCTGGTGGCTGTAGCCATAGACACAAGTGCCATGCTACTGGCTGCTTCTTGTACTATGCAAGTACTCGCTAGCGCCAAGTGAAAACTGTAATGCAGATATTGAATAGCATGCCATAGGCATAAGGCCTGCAATTAGCACAAGCAGATAAAAGCCCCGTGTAGTTCAAATCATTTAACCCATTGCCTAATACAATATGGTTAGTGTGTGTTTTTGAAATTATGTTTGGATTGAGTCGTCCTACCAGGAATACGTACATGTATAGATGTGGATTGAGTTTACCATACGTTCATAACTCAATAAGCCATAAGAAAAAGTGATTCAAACAATAAGCATTAATTTATCTTCTTTTTTTCTATTAATAGGGAATATATCGGTCGTCCTAGCCAACGTCAAGTTCGCAACCGACGATATATGATAACTTCAATATACCACGAATCTCTGTCGTCATGCCCCACGTCGATCTCCATGACGAACGACTGACGTAAAGTTTAACAACCCGTGGTGAATGGTGACAGCAGCCGTGAATCTTGGTCGTCATGTCCCATGTCGATCTCCATGACGCGACGACTGACTTCAGCCGGTGCCAGTGGATGGTGAGAGCAACCGTGAATCTCGGTCGTCATGTCCCACGTCGATCTCCATGACGCGACGACTGATGTCAAGTAACAACCGGTGGTGGATGGTGAGAGCAACCGCGAATCCCGGTGATCATGTCCACGTCGATCTTCATGACGCGACGACTGACGTAAAGTTTTACCGGTGGTGGATGGTGACAGCAACTGCGAATCTCAATCGTCATGTCCCACGTCGATCTACATGACGTGACGACCGACGTAAAGTTTAACAACCGGTGGTGGTTGGTGGCAGCCCCGGGGGGTCACTCTCAACATGACTGGCTACGCACCCGCGTCCAAAAAAAACGTCGAAAGGGTATAAAGAAAAATAAGCTTTGACGGGAATTGAACTCAAGACCTCAGGATTGTTATACCGGTGCTAAACCATTTAGCAGAAAAGATGCTTGAATGGGATACAATCACGCAAAACATTGCTCCAAATAATTTCTCGCTCCCACTCTCCCCGACTCAGTAGAATTCATAATGGTTATAAAGTGCTATTCCCTTTGAGGTTCATAACTTATAAATATTTTTACACATCATTTTGTATTATTGAACATGTTTTTATATTACTTAAATATGCCCTGAAAATCAATTGGATTCTATTAATAAATTTGGAGTAAAAAATGTTTGTGATTTATGTCTATGAAATAAAGAAACATAATCTGTCAAAGTAATTTAACAATTAAAAAATACACAAAGTCAAAATCTGAAATCATAATTTTCTATCAATCTAGAGCAATTACCTTTTGTTTTGTCTTCAAAGTTCAAATGTCACGGTTGCAACTTGCAATTCTGCAAACTCTCCACTCTAGGACCAGGTCTCCAGTTAAGATCATGCAGCTCCTTTAACAAAAATGAAGAGAAAATGTTTTACGTACATTTAAATACACTGCACAAAAAAAAACACCAGGCACATTCATAGATTACCAAACGCATTTAATTTCCAAATCAAAGTGGTGAGACACATATATCACAGTTAGATGATGCACAAGATAGGCGTTGATGTTGATGACTAAATATTGACAATTTGTACACATGATCGTTTGATTGTGAGTAATAAGGGGTCTTTCAGCATGTGTTTGCAGCCATTTTATAACCAAAGTATATAGTTCAAGAGTATGTTTACGGGAAATAGAAAATAATGAAACAAATTTCATTAAAATGTTTGCAAAATTAAAAAAGGGATCCTTTTCGTGAAGGGCCACAAATAATTGTATCTGTGTATTGGTCTTGCTACTGCTTCTGACACAGCCTTCAGCCCTCTGCATACAGAAGACTGCGGTATCTGGGCCTCATCACCATGCATCTACTGGAAGGAGCCTAGTAATCAATAATTTAACAGAAAAGGCAAAACAAAATAATGTCATGGATGGTATTTGGTGAAATAACTCCCATCTCTGATCAATTACAGAAATCATAATCTGGATTAATTTGGTATTTGACATTAAATAGTAATAAAGGTTACAACATCTCACCATTCAATCTGATCACAAGCATAGTTCAAATAACTTCAATCAGTTCATGATAGTCGCGACTGAATTAACTCATACAGAGTCCAAGAAGTATTAGTTTCAGGAGACTTTACTCTCCGAGAGTAAAGTCTCCTGAAACTAATACTTCTTGGACTGACTCGGTCTCTGGTTGCAAAGTGTACATAGAAAGTGGCTTGTTCAAAATCACATAATTGTACCTTGTCTGTTTGTCATACATGGTCTTATTCCTTGACACAACCAATGTCACTTAGGTTTGGCATGTTTCTCTAGAAATAATTTATTCTCCTGATGGGCGGGAATTACTGGGAAATATAATTGCTCACTTAGAAAGGAACAAACAAACAAAATATTATAATCTAATCTGGTATTGATTACGTACCTGTATATATGGACAGGTAACGACCAGCTCTTGCCGTAGTCCCTTCTCAGATCATCATCCTACATGTAGATGAGGTACAGGGTTGTTTCTTTGGAAAACATGTACCTGGACCTGAATGCCTCATCATCGTAGTGCTCCAGGGGATTTCTGCGGTCTGCCAAACTCCTCTCTGGCCTCCGCCAACCCCTGTAAGTGCGCCAGATGGCGAAGGTGTGCCAGAAGATCCATGATCTGCAACAAAATATTAGACATTAAAAACAATATATCTTCACATAATTTCAACACATATTGAAACATAGAAATTATCATATTGATTGTCCACACTTGATATAAAGCTGTGTTTCCTGCATCAGTAGAACATGGGGACAATTGTATTCTATTTCAGTGAAACGATATCATGTGCACATGGTACTGCTCATTCAACATTCAAACATGAGACAGGACAGCAGGTTTAAAATGAAATAATATAATTTAAAAAATGGTGGCTTCTTAGATAGAGCATGTTCCATCTTTCGACACTTGCAGCACATCAACATTTCCTCCCCGACATCTGATACATACTGCACTCAATTCAGCGCACAAAGTGCACATTGTCCACTCCCTGGGGAGCATTCCAGCTAGGCAACCTTGTAGATGTGCACAGTGCTAAGTACGACCACAGGCGCACGTAACATATGCCGTCTATTCGACGTGCGCAGTACTTGAACTCTGCTTGAATGGAGACCGAATTCGAGGAGGTACATGAATCACTAAATTTGATGCGGAATGGAGCGAAAAATCATAATTTGTATCCATCTCAATGTTCTACCACATATTTGTGCGCTCATAGGTGGTAAGTACTGTATCATATATATGTATCATAAGCACAATTATCGTGCACACAAAATGTGTAATTCAAGGGCAGTATTAGCCGGACCTAGAATGCCAGCGCTTCTCTAAAGTTACTAGATATGGAAAAAATATGTTGCATTCATCACAAATTAAACAAATTACCTTGGGTCTTGGTCTCTATCCTTGTAGCACTGGTAGTTTCAACACTTGCTGTAGCACTTGAAAGCTTGCTCCCTTGGCACACCAAAAAGGGATACAAATTAAAACAAACATACATTATTGGAGCGTTACTTATAATTGATTGAAAATGAGCAAAGAAAAATAAGCTTTGACGGGAATTGAACTCAAGACCTCAGGATTGTTATACCGGTGCTAAACCATTTAGCAAAAAAGATGCTTGAATGGGATACAATCACGCAAAACATTGCTCCAAATAATTTCTCGCTCCCACTCTCCCCGACTCAGTAGAATTAATAATGGTTATAAAGTGCTATTCCCTTTGAGGTTCATAACTTATAAATATTTTTACACATCATTTTGTATTATTGAACATGTTTTTATATTACTTAAATATGCCCTGAAAATCAATTGGATTCTATTAATAAATTTAGAGTAAAAAAAGTGAGCATGTCCATGTCATTTGTTATAATTGTTATGATTATACGGTAACACGTACACCGAAATCGGTAACGCGTTACCGAATTCCGCTATGTTTCAAGGGGCTGTTCTTAGATAAAAACAAACTATTCTCTCTAGAGTGGTCATCTGATCGGCAATCTTAAAAGAATATCCACCATTTCATTAGTAAAATGAACATGCTAGTTTAATGGAGGGTATATATAGTTAAAAGGATGGTTTCTCTAATTGAGCAGACTAATTTCTTGGTTCTCGTAAAATGTTCATTATAATTTCATGCATGGGACTGGGTTTGTTTTAACTATCGCGACAATGCCCTAGTTCCATGTGACATACGCGAGGTTCGGATTAAATTAAGATGATAAAAACACACAAACATAACTAGACTAACAACTAAACGTTAACTACATGAAATAAATATACTCAATAAACAAACATACTTACGATTTATGCTGGAACGATTCCAGAAATCATCTTCTTATTCAGAAGACTTCGCCTCGTTTTGGTCGAAAACGGACGGGGGTTTTCACTTAACCCGGCTCTGAGAGCAGGTCTAAAGTTCCCGACTATAATGACGTAAAACGACGCGATTTAAACCGTGGCTACACAATAGGACTCCATAGTAGGCTATTTAAGACCCCAAAATATGGGTGTTCACTGCAATTTTGGTACAACTATTTTAATAACATATTCCTTGGATGAAAAGAAGAAAATTCATCCAAAGAGACACTCTGTATCTATGCAAATTAGGCCTAATTTCCATAATTTATGCAAATTTATTCATGAAAATGGGATATTCCATGAAAATGGTGTTTTCATTGACATATTTGAAGGAGAACATATGTGATTAGCCCTGGTTGGAACAGACGAAAGTCGGATAATCTCAAACCTCAGAAATCGCCCTTGATGTGAAAGTACATAAAAATTGGGAGAAAAATATTATTAGCCTATATTGTTCCCTGATATTTCTTCTACATGTAGGCAAATTTTCATGTCAAAATAGTTCGGGGAAATATGATAATTTGAAGAGTTTTGAAGCATGTTTTGGGGGATTTGCAACGGTTCGAAGAACGAATTACAACGACTCGCAACGAACTACAGCGACTCGCGACGACTCAACCGATTTTCTCCACGAATGATAATTCGTTGCGAGTCGCAGTAAAAATCGCCAATATGGGACCAGAACTTTTTGTCTGCCACGATTTTTCTACCGCAATGGTTAAAGACAAAGGAAGGACGAACTGACTCGTCGAACAACGACGAAGAACGAATATTCGTCTTGAATCGCCGTACAATTATTCCCAATTCGTTGCTAAATCGTGGCTAAATCGAGTCGATTCGTTCTAGTAAATCGTTGCGAGTCGCTGCGAGTCGCCGTGAAAATCGTCAGTATGGGACTGGGCCTTAAGTGAGTGCGCATATGTTTGTATATATTTCGTGAGCAATACGTTATGCAATGTATAACTTTGTATTATTATTGACGTATTACTTTATGTGGATGTAAATAAAATTAAATTGATTACTTTTACATGTTACCATTTCTATTCCCTACAAAGACGCATTATTAGGAATCTCATTACCAATCTTCACAGTGATACGTTCATTAGTATCTCCTCGTTGTACAACCTGTAAGTACCTTTAACGGAAGGAAGACAATGTGAACACACCGTGTTTGACAATTCCACACTATGAGTTTACTCTGTTTGGATTCCTCAGTGCAAACATATTCGTTCACAGTTCCACAGCGTGAACACAGTGGCCGGTATTCCATCCCAATAGCCAGTGGGTGCGTTGTGTGCGTATGCACCCCCCCCCCCCCCCCCCAAATACAGAAAGGTCCATTTTTTACCTGTCTCGAGTCCACTTTGTATTGGTCTTGACCATCTAAACCAATGATCTCTGACCACCCCCCCCCCCCGACTACACAACGTAACCAGTAGCACACCCCCCCCCCCTCCCTTCCCCCTTGAAAAATCCTGGCTAAGGGCCTGTGTTATACTCAACTTATTAAGTTAAGCTGGACTAAGTTCATAACTTTGGACTAACTAATCCACACTTGAGTCCACATCTCTAGACTAAGTGTGGTAATCCGGGCCTGATAAAACTATTCGTTATTTGAATAAGCAGAACAAGAGGAACAATTGTTGAAAATTTGATCAAAATCGGACAAGAAACACGGGAGTTATACCTATTTGAACATCATGTAGTAATGAGCGATGGTTTGAAAATTGCCGCCTTTGGCAACATCATTCACGAGCAACTCGCCATGACTTTAGTACATGAAAATACACTTATTTCTCATTTTCGTTGCTAAAAAATAAATTTTCTCTGCTTGTTTTCACGAATTCATAGAAGAATATCGATGGGCCAACCGCATTGGAATTTGTAAGCTCATAAATTTGCTTTGTTTTGAAGAAAATTTTAATTTTGTAAATTTTCCATGTAGAAGTCAAGATGGCTGCAGCTCGCAAGTGACGTCACGATCGATAACAATTGCGAACCACACTAAGAATCGGTGCAAAGTTCATCCTGTCATAACTTTTTTATTGCTCTACCGTTTTGGCTCAGATTTTCGATCATGGTTCTTCATATTCACCTAATTTTATAGCATAGATCACATTTCTGGGGTGGAATTCCCCTTCTGTTTGGTATTCTGGTAGCCCGGAGAAGCTCGGACTAGTTAATCTCGGACTCGAAATTGAAAATTAGTTTTATGTTTTTAATATTTTTAACAAACATGAGTGAGTGAGCATATAATATGTCTGTGTGCCTTAAAATGAAGACAAAAGAGATGTCTCTCATGAGAGGATATTTGCCATTGCCCTTAATACTGATCTTGTTGTTGACTTATATTTAACGCTTAGATTGTTATTCTCAAACTCTTTATAAATACAGCAATATCAGCTATAATTCGATAAATACCATCGATCACGCAGCGTTTAATGGACTGGGGCGTTTGGAATATCTGTAAGTATGTATCATGCAAATATGTGCACTTAGTAGTAATAAGGGGATTGATTGGATAATGAAACGAAACAATAAGAATATCTTCGGTGGCAAATGGCAACCATACACGGGCTAGTTAAAGTATACAGTTGGGAAACGGTTTAATCGATTACTGGTAGTTTCTGCCATTTTAGAGCCCAGACTACGGTTGTGCCACTGATGATAATTGGTCCACTATGTTTACCAATTTCACAGTGTAAACACACTCTGTTTTCACAATTCTACAGTGTGAACATACTGTATTTCACAATTTCACAGCGTGACCACACTGTGTTTAATAGATTCAGTGTGAAAACTGTGTTTCACGATCTCTCAGTACGTTAACAAAATTGAGACGTTATTATTTCTACTTGTGTTATTGTGATTATAATATTTTGTTAAAGCATTATAATTATCATCATTATAATTTTGTTTATTATTTGTATTGTTATTATTATTTCATTAAATTTAGCTGAATTATATATACCAGCCTTGCTCACAATCAAATGTATTTGTTCAATCTCTTTATAATACAGCGATATCAGTTATAATCCGATCATTACCATCGACCACGCAGCGTTTAATGGACTGGGGAGTTTGATTTATCTGTAAGTATTATCTTGCAAATATGTGCATTTAGTAGTAATAGAGGGATTGATTGGATAATGAAACGAAAAATTAAGAATATCTTCGGTGGCAAATGGCAACCATCCACGGGCTAGTTAAAGTTTACAGGTGCGAAACGGTTCAATCGGTTACTGATAGTTTCTGTCATTTTAGAGCCCCGACTAAAGATGTGCCACTTATGATAATCGATCCACTATGTTTACCAATTCCACAGTGTATAAAGCACACTCTGTTTTCACAATTCCACAGTGTTAACATACTGTGTTTAGATTCCACATTGTGATCAAACTGTGTGCTTCCGTAATTAAACAGTGTGAACACACTGTATTTCACAATTCCACAGTGTTACCACACTGTGTTTAGTAACTTCAGTGTGAAAACTGTGTTTCCCGATTACTCAGTTCGGTAAACAAAATTGAGACGTTATTATCATTACTTTTGTAAGTATATATCATGCAAATATGTGCACTTTATGATTTGCGTGTGCGTATGTGAATGTGTGTGTGTGTGTGTGTGTGTGTTTGTGTGTGTGAGTTGTTTGTGTGTGTGTGTGCATGCTTTTTTCTTTTTTAAGTTTATAAACTTGTTGTAGTTAACCAATATTATTACACTAAGCATAATCAACTTTTTACTACGGTAAACTGCTATTAATGGTTAAGATTTATAATTATTCTTTATCCTACTTCACTTCACTGCAGGAGGAAGGCCTCTTCGCCAATTTTCCATTTTGTCCTATCTTGAGCTATTCTCTGCCAAACATGCCATTTTATGCTGTTAAATGATCCTTCCATCTTCTGCTTTGTCTCCCTCTTTTTCTAGTTAGGCGTCTAGGAGTCCAAACTGTAGTTTTGTATGTCCATCTGTTGTCATACCTCCTGGCTAGGTGTCCTTCCCATCTCCATTTCTTTTAGTTGATAGTCAACATTATATCCTGCACTCCTGATTTAGGTCTTCGGTCTATATTTGACATCCTGTCCTTCTGTCTTACACCTATCATTATTCTCTCCATAGCCCGTTATGTCACCCTAGGTCGTTTCACCAAACGTTTGGTGGTTGTACAAGTATCCACTCCATATTAAAGAACAGGTATGATACACTGATCAAATACCTACCTCTTGATGGAGATGGAAAGAGTGGAGTCTCGAAAGATGTAGCTGAGTGAGCAAAACTTCGCCCAAACCAAGTGGATTCTTCTATATATTTCCTCGCCGGTGTCATTGTTGAAGGTGATCTTCTTCCCTAGATATTATAGTGTTCTACTGTTTCTAAGTCTTTTCTCAGCACAGCTACTTTGGAGTATTTGTTGTTGTTGCTCTTCGTGACTTTTGTTTTATTTACGTTCATTGCTGAGGCCTGCTTTGCTACTTTCCTCTGCAAGATCATGAATCATTTCCTGTAGCTCCTCAGGGGTGTAGTTTAGGATGAGGATATTATCGGTGAATCTGAGATGTGTGAGATATTCTCCGTCTACTTGGATTCCTTTGTCGCTCCAGTCAATATGCCTGCATGCTTCATCCAGAGCTGCAGTGAATAGCTTTGGTGACATCCGGTCACCTTGTCTGACACCTCTCAGGATTTTGATTGAGTCGGTGATGGTGTCATTCAAGTGAATTCGTGCTGTAGGCTCTATGTATATTACTTTAATTATTTGTATATACTTCTCGTCGATGTGTTGCAGTTTTAAGGCAGCCAGAAGTGAATGGTGGTCTAGTCTGTCGAAGTCTTTTTCATAGTCTACAAAACCTAAACATATAAGTCGAACTGGTATTCCTTTGACTTTTCAATCACTTGGCTTAGTGCATGCAGGTTGTCGGAAGTACGGAAGCCTCGTCTGAAGCCTGCTTGCTCTCTTGGTTGGTTTTCCTCGAGCTGCTTTTCTATGCGGGCAAGATTTACTCTGGTAAAATCTAGTAGAGGTGAGGTAGTAAGCTGATTGGACTGTAGTTCTGTATATCTTTCTTGTCTCCTTGCTTCAATATGAGAATGATTTTGACTCATTCCAATGAGAGGGCATTTACTTCTCATGTAGGATATTGTTAAATAGGGCAGTAATTACTGTGATGGTCTCTTCATCCCGGAGGCCCAGAATATTTGATGTTAATTTGTCTTATCCAGGGGCCTTCCCCTTTTTCATTTTCATTAGGGCCTCTTTAACTTCCTCTGGTAGGATAGGTGGCACATCCTCTGATCTACTTCTCCTATTTTTCAATTTGGTCGATCACCACTGTGTAGAGAGCTATGCAAATTTCTATTTCGCTGATTTGATGTTTGTCACTTATTTCTATTCCATTGGTGTATGTCATGCTGGACATGAGTTGCCTACCTCCTTGCAGTTTCCTGTGTATGATCTGTGGGCCCTTATGGTTTTCCAAGACCTCCTGTACTAACTTTCTTCGGTGCTTTCTCTTCAGCTCTCGTCTTATCTAATACGTATTGTCTTGTTAGGTTCTGTGTTCTCCACTTGATGTCGAGGTGAATCTTGTCTGTGTGGTTTGAGTACTTTCCTCCTGTCGTTCAGCTTTCTGATGTCCTTCGTCTCTGCGTTGTCTACTGTTGTCTGTGTTGGTACACTATTTGCTAGTTTCTGTGCTATATCTAGTGTTCCCTGGACCAATGTGCCGATATGTGTCACTCGCTGGCTGGTCCATCACTAGATCCAGTAGTAGGGCGAATCGATTCTTTAGTTCTAAACTGAACTCCTGCTTATGATCTGACAGCTCCTTTATGTATATTCTTCTTTTCCTAGTTTGTTTCAATATCTCCAGCCTTTCCAGTTTCGTATCTATCCTCACTTTGGCTCTCACTAATTGGTGATCACATCCTATGTCCATTTTGGGTACTGTTGCCACACCGATCAGTATATTCATTTCACTTATGATGTAATCAATGAGGTTATGTTTTGTTGCATTGGCCAGGGCTCTCCCATGTCCACTATCTACTCTTAGATTTCTTATAAAGTATAAGGTGTATTTCCGATGATAAGGTGCCTGCTTGCAACACAGTCTAGCAGCCTTTCTCCTCGATCATTCCGTTCCCCGATTCCATATGGGCCTACACATCTCTCCTCCCTATTCTGTCTCACTCCCACGTTTGCATTAAAATCGTCCATAATGATCGTGTATGTTGATTTGTCATCTCCTAAAGCTTGATCTATATCTTCGTAGAAGGTCTCTAGGACTTCGTCATCATGGCTTGTGGTTGGTGCATACACTTGGATTAGTCTCCATGCGTGTTTCTTGTTGATGTGGAGCTTCAGTACTGCTACCTTATCAGAGTACCCTTTGAACTTCAGTACGTTGTCTTGTATGGGCTTGTTGACACGAAATCCCACTCCGTTTAGACTTCATTTTCCTGCTACTGAAGTGTACAAGGTATGACCACAGTTTAATTTGACTTCATTTTGTGGTCGTCTGGTTTCTGCTAGGCCGACTACATGCCATTTAATTTCTACTAGTTCCTCCAGTAGAGCATCTAGAGTTTCCCCAGTACGTATAGTTCGAACGTTATAGGTGCAGATGTACAATTCTGTGCGTGTGCTGTGGGTGCGACAGCTTCCCTCTTCCGAGCCGGGTCTCCCTATAGCAGGTTTGGATCCGGCCCATCATTAAAGGGATAGTTGAGTTCTGGTAAAGAGAGTACCGTTTTGGTCAAACTGAATGTATGTAAGCAAAATCCGCACCATTACATTACAAACTAATAGTTATATATACTTTACCATGCTCGAAAGGAAAACAAAATCACAAACGACTGAGTAAAAAGCCTTTTATCATTCAAACAGAGGCATTCAAACTCAAGATTGCGCTGTCTAAAAACACAATGGTTTAAACCATTTATATAAAATATTGTGCATGTAAAGGTTCGTAAAAATATTGATTAAATAGAGAGATAATCAACAACTATTTATAAAATTCTTTTGAAAACTTTTGTAAAGAAGAAGCATTTTTTATTTATTTGTAACGGTTGGTAAATTTAGCCAATATTTGTGGGGCACCCACATTTATTACAAATGATTACGTTTATGGATATTTCAACCATTTCTGTACCGATTTTGATCAAATAAATTTGATTCTGTTACTAATGTATTATGCTCTTTCAAATTTTACACTCATTTTTTCATTATCTCACAAAAAAATATTATGTGTAGCGCCCTTTCTACCAAAACTCAATTGTCCCTTTTACTGGCCATCTGCCATGGAAAACCTTCGCATCCTTCTTCCTAACTCTGTTTGCAGAGTAGGGCCTATTCGGGTCTTGGACAATGCGACCTCTTCTCTGGTTTGTTTCCATAATTGGAGAAGGTAACTAACTCACACAGCGCTGGCAGGACGTGTTGGCTGATATTCATGTTCATTCTGACAGGGAACTAGTCATTCCCCTCTTCTCCAAAGACTTTACCACCCATGTCTCCCACCAATAATGGTCATTATGGATCAGGGAACTTGGATAAACCTAGAAATATTTAGACCCTGAAATGAAATAAGCAGCTTAAAGAAATCAGAGACCCAAGTCAGCAACCACACCGCTATTTGGGGATACGCCTTTCCCGTCAACAAGGATATCTTTGTGTATGTACGCACATGTTGACATCGGTGATGTCTTGACCTTTCTTTGGGGCAGGCGCCTGTAAACTACCTAGGTGCATGCTGGACTTAACTTGCTGGCAAGGATCTCATCGAAAAGGATAAAATATGAGAGAAGGTAACAGGAGTGAAAAGGGTACATGTATGTGATATAAGTACTAGTAAGACAGCTATGAGGAAGAGGGAACTTATCCCCTCACTCTGGTAAAGAACTAGCCATCATCAGAGTCATATGATGTTACCCAAATATTATTTGGTATATGATAATTATAATATCATGTGAACCCATATTTTGTTTCGCATGGAACATGGCAAAACGTTACATCCTCATTTCTTTTCTATAGTATTATTTTTTGGCTGAATAATACTCGACCGTATTCCGTTGTGTAGCTAATTTGTTTTTTTGAGTTTACACACCCATACATTGCACTACATGTTATTTATTGTTTCTTTCTGAAAATACTGTGAGGTTTCCGCTTGGTTTTGAGTCCATGTGAGAGTACACTTAGTATCAATAAAGGACTTCTCAATAAGAATGATTCCACTCCAAGAATGATTCCACTCCAAAAATGATTCCACTCTAAGAATGATTCCACTCCAAGAATGATTCCACTCCAAGTGTTCACATTCTCGTGAAATTCCGATTTAAAAATATATATATTGTCCTCAGTTTGCCAGGTGAGCATCTATTTCCAACGTCTATAAGGATATCACATATCAGAAACTCGAATGGAACGAGTTAAGATTGAATTATTCAACTATTCTCTTTTTATTTGATAGTTCAACAATATTTATTCATCTTCAAGGCCGTACAACATGTTTATTTGCCAATAAACAAACCTCGACCAGTACT
Source organism: Echinarachnius parma (assembly GCA_037951105.1). Taxonomy (NCBI): domain Eukaryota; kingdom Metazoa; phylum Echinodermata; class Echinoidea; order Clypeasteroida; family Echinarachniidae; genus Echinarachnius; species Echinarachnius parma. The sequence continues at coordinate 103,367 of JBAMJV010006965.1, read as the reverse complement.
CAATTATATATTTAAGGTGCAGCCACTACATTGTTATATTATGCACCTCATAAAGATTGTTGGTCATTTGTGTATAGAATATTACATGCAATACGTGTGGTTTGTGGCTGCATCATGCATAAGGAGAGGATTGGTGAGTCCTGAGAAGGCCTGTTGGTATTCTTTCTAGGATAGTTCTAAAATTACTGTGGTATTCCTAGAAAGGACTGTTGGTAGTCCTTGAAATGACTACTTACATGGTGAAACCGCAAATCACACGTATGTTGATTGTTACCCAAAGAGTTTATAGTGAATATTCATTATAATTATAATCACGACAGATTCATGGTCGATATTACGGAATTTGACAGCGTGTATTCCGACTCAATGGACGGCCTGGCATCAGTTGAGAAGTTGTAAGTATACATTCTCAGGTTTCTATTCTACCAGTCCTTATTTTGTTTTCCCCGAGTTAAATTATCATAAGTTATAGTTACGGTGTTCATTTGCATAAACCAGTACCCGCTGCAAACGTTATTCGTTGATTTGTGCGTGAGATAGTGTCTCTTATAGGTATAATGTACATAGTATCAGGTCTTCTGAGGTAGATTATTGTAGAAGTATTTCTTCATAAACTATTCTACATAATGTCAGTGGCGTAGAGTGGCCAAAATGAATGCAAGGGCCGGCACGCGAAATAATAGCACACTCGATTTATTTCTTTGTTTGCATGGGATTTCCCTGTTTGTTTTGTTTGTTATTTAATTTATTCCTTTTCAATATACAATACAAAATTATATACATTACAAAATTGACGTAAAACTTTGAAGAAATAGATTTTAAAAATGCTTGGTCTAATACTTTTGTCCATGGCTGTGTATAAAGCCTTGGACAAAAAATCATTATTACTTTTTGCTCGCTTGTTTAGAAAGTTTACATTTTGATGTCACTTTAATTACATTTTAAAGAAACAAAGTTCATAAAATATTAAAGGGGGTATAGTCAATGAGATTAGGAATGACTACAAAATATTCAATGTCTTAAATTGGAAGAAAACACGAATTTAAGGTATGGGTTTTATACACATGTTTTCATTGCATAGTGCAAAATTGTTATGATTTTTTTTCTGTAAGTAGTTCTAATATCATAAAAAAAGTCTTTCAATTCTGTGTGTCGATTAATTGTGTAAATTAATTATTGATCAGAGTTGCCAAGTGACAGTCAATTGCTTTTATCAAAGAAGTAAGTCCAGGTGTAGATGGCATCTATCCTGGTATACTGCTAAAGCACAGGCAATCATCATCCAAATATTATAATATGCTTTTCCAATAGAGTATACTACCACTTGTCTTTTCTCACTGAGAATCAAAGTGCTATTACAAGTCACACTAGGAACTGGAGAGACATTCATATGATATCTTCAAAACTTACAGGAAAACAAAAACAAATGTTGCACTGTGTATAACAAAATGTAAATAAAACCTATGCCCCTTTATGTCAAGAAAATGGATGTAGAATGCCCAGGCCTAAACACAATATTAGACAGTCAGTAAGAATATTGCACTTATTTAAAAACATAAAAAGGCGATGATATAAACAGCTTTTTCTTAATACATTGGAATAACCTTTGCAAGTTTACGTTTTTCTGATACAATAACTTTCGACAAGGAAATATTTAATATCACACTTAAAAGTAGTGTTGAGTATTGGTATTTCCCGAAGTGCCGCCCGATATTTTTTGTGAGATAATGAAAAACTGACTGTCAAATTCAAAAGAACATACAATTTGAATGACAGAATAAACTTTATTGGATCAAAATCGGTTCAGAAACGGCTGAAATATCCATAAATATATTTGTATTTTTCTTCACCGGCAATCACCGGGCAATATTAAGACTTTTTAGAAAAATAAAAATAAATGCTCGAAGACTACTTTGAACAAAATCAGAATAGGTTTTTAAAACGTCGTTGATGATATTTCTATTGAATCATTTTTTAACAAACATTAAATGCAATTTTGTTTGTGTGTTAAACAATGCTAAAACCAATTTGTTTTTAAATAGCGCCCTCTTGAGTTATAACGGCTCTTTTTGAATGATAACATGATTTTTTTCTTAGTCGTTTGTAATTGTGTATACTATTCAAGCGTGGTGAAGTTATAACTATTACTTTAATTAGTGCTTGTAATTATCGGTTTCCATGGTGGTGCATATAATTGAATTGGTGAGTCCTGAAAAAGGACTATGGTAGTCCTGGAAAGGACTGTTGGTAGTCCTAGAAAGGACTGTTGGTAGTCCTAGATAGGACTGTTGGTAGTCCTAGAAAGGACTGTTTTGGTGTAGTCCTGAAAAGGACTGTTGGTATCCGCTAGACACCTGACATCAATTATTCAGCCTCTTGTAGGGCAGTCGCAGCATTACAACAACAACTCCAAGCATTTCGTCGACATTCTCTCCGAGACAACCGTACAAGACACGGACATCATGGTCAGCTTTGACGTTGAATCTCTCTTCACCAGTGTTCCTGTCACCGAAGCGTGCATAATCGTCAAAGATCGACTAGAAGCTGACGACACGCTCTCCGACAGGGCCCCGCTCTCACCGGAGCAAATTCACGACCTCATCATCTTCTGTCTCAACTCAACATCATTCATATGGCGAGACAACTACTACAAGCAACTACAAGGCGCAGCCATGGGATCACCACTTCCACCCGTCATAGCCAACATCTTCATGGAACACTTTGAAATAGCACTACAGGCATCTTCGCAATGTCCTTCCCTCTTGCTTCGATACGTCGACGACACATGTGTCATCTGGCCGCACAGCAGAGACGACTTGGACACCTTCCTCACCCACATCAACCAGCAACACCCTAGCATCAAATTCACCATGGAGACCAAGGAACACAACAGCATCCCCTTCCTCGACGTCCTCGTTACTAGATCGCCATCCGGTAAACCCGCCCACCAAGTCTGCAGGAAGCCCACACACACCAATAGATACCTGCACTACGGATCGTTCCACCATCCAGCAGTTATTCAGTCAGTCCCCAACACCCTCATCCGCCGAGCCCATCAACTCAGCGATGCCGACCATCTCCAACAGGAAATCAAGCACGTCACCACTGCCCTCCCTGACATCAACAAAAACCAACGAACAAGATCAAGACCAGGAGTCCAGCCAGCAGGCCCGTCGCCGACACCACAACGGATGATGGCCAACCCAAAGCTACACCACAGACATAAACAGTTGTTCTCATCACCACCATCAAACATTGGAACACACGCCGCATCCGAGAAGCCATCAAAATTCACCGCCACAACACAGTACCTCAAGATACAGGATAATACATCAGCGACATCTGGAAACCACTCATCAACACGAACACAAATAGCCCGCCGACACAGCCTACACATGTACAGCCAGCCGCACATCACCCACCGCCACCCACAGAGGAAACCGAGCAGCCTAGCATCACTCAAGTCCGCATCCAGCGCGCCTACATGGAAGAGCCAGCCAGCCAGCCAGCCAGCCGTACATCACCCGCCGCAACCCGCAGAAGAGCCTGGCGTCACCCGCGTCCGCGACCAGCGAGCCGAGAGACTACAGCGCCGCCAGCGTCGACATCAGCCAGTCAGCCAGCCGAACATCACCCGCCGCCACCCGCAGAAGAGCCTTGCGTCACTCACGTCCGCACCCAGCGAGCCGAAAGACTACAGCGCCGCCATCGTCGGCAGCATACACAACGCGTCGCCGATAGCACTCCAAATCGATAGTACGTCACCTACGTCCGCAACCACTAGCCTTTAGGCCTCCGCCGTCCTAGCGCTATCCCTAGGCCTACCTTTGTTGCCCAGCGCAACAAGCCTGTTGTTGATTCTAAGGGCAAGGCCGTTACAAAAGAGACAGACAAGAAAAGGGTTGTTATGGTAAGTGTACAAACACAAACTGACACATTTGAACAACAAACTCAAACAATTGAGCATCATGATGGTTTTCATTTCTCATGTGATCAACTTCTGGCTTTTTTGGTGTTTATTGTGAATAATCTGGATAATCCAGCATCCAGTTCGAAATCAAACCGCATACAACTTGTGGTTGAGGCGGCAAAGAGGTGCTTTGGAAAAAGCACGGACCCGTCCAGTATACATGCATTATTAAATGATGCCTAGTTTTGTACTTGTACTGATGGGACATCTGTCTCTCCTTCAATGGAATGCGCAAGGACTTACTTGCAAATGCATTGGGCAATTGCTATAAAGATAATATTTGTGCAGGTACTAATACTAGTGTTGATGATAATGAGACGTCTGTACTTAATGATACACATGCAGCGGAAGGTTTGAATAAACCTTTTAATATGTTTGAATTTAAGGCAGCGATTAAGTTGTCAAAAGAATCAACCCCAGGTTTAGATGGAATTTTCTAAACGCCATATTGTCTCTATGTCTAAAAGCGCTCAATATAAAATATTGGATTTGTTTAATCGTATTTGGGAGACGTCTAACCTTCCTAATGATTGGTTACATGCTATTCATGTCCCATTATTAAAACAAGGAAAGAGTGAGATAGACCCTAATTCATATAGACATATAGCCTTGACTTCATATTTGTGTAAGATAATGGAAAGAATGATATATAAGAGATTGGATTGGTATGTAGAAAAATATAATATTCTTTCTGACTGTCAATCGGGGTTTAGGAAAGGTAGAGGAGTCCTTGACTCGATAGTCATGTTAGACACAGATGTTAAAAAATGCATGATTGATCAAGGATATTTGGGTGTGGTATTTATGGACTTTAATAAAGCGTATGACTCTGTTGAGAAGATAGTATTATAAGGAAGTTGAAGATGTATGGGATTGATGATAGACTTTTATTATGGATATCATCTTTTCTTTCTAATAGATATTTTAAAGTGAGAGTTAATGGAGAAATGTATAATCATTTTGTTGTTGATAGAGGCTTGCCTCAAGGAAGTGTAATATGTCCTTTGTTGTTTAATATTTTGGTTAGTGATATAACAAAAGGGATATCAGCTGCTACCATGTCTGTATATGCTGACGATATTGCTTTTTGGATCCCTTGTAAAAGTTGAAATTATTACAGAGTAAACTTCAGTCTTGTATTAACCCGTTGAAGACGAATTGATTTTGGTATAACACGCATTCTCCATAGACTCAAGCCCGAAATATTTCGGGACCAGTCCTCAACGGGTTAATACTCTGTATGAATGGAGCAAGGTGTGGAAAATGACCTTTTCAGCAGAAAAATCATGTTATATGGTATTTACTAATAAGAAAAGTAATTGTAGAATGAATTTATCTATAAATGGTTTGAAATTAAACCAAGTACAGGAGTATAAATATATGGAAGTATTATTTGATAGTAAATTAACTTGGTCAAAACATATTGAGAAAGTAAAAGTAAGTCAAAAAAGAATTAATATGATGAGATGCGTATCTGGTGCTTCATGGGGAAGTGATTTCTATGCTCTTAATTTGATGTATAAACACCTTATTCGACCTGTCATAGATTTTGCTGCAGAGGTGTATGGCTCTGCCTGCCAAACTCTAAAAACTTCGTTGGACTCTATACAATATCAATGTTTAAGGCTAGCTACTGGAGCCCTTCCAACGACATCTTTAGAGGCTCTGCAAGTGGAGTGTGGAGAGATGCCCTTAGAATAAAGGCGTCAGTTATTGATTGATAGATTGAAAAATAGAATTTTGAGTTCTTGTTTAAATCACCCCACAAGAGCATGTTTATTGGATTGTTGGCAATTTCATACACAAAAATGTGAAGAAAATATTAAATAAAATCTATAGCTGTTCGCACTTTAAAGTTGGAAGTAGAGGTAGATACTTTTTGTATACCAGTACACCCTTCTTGGCATGTTATAGAACCTGAAGTTTGTTATGATATTCATAATAAAGTAAGTAAGTCAGATATGGTCGATCATCAAAGAATAGTTACTCAAGAAGTTATAAATACTCGCTGGATAAAATATTTAAGAATATATACTGATGCATTAAAAGAGATGGTAAATGGATCTACGGCAGTCGCTTTTTATATTCCTCAAATGAATGTATTATGTGGAAAAAAAAGTGTCACCCATTTCAATATGCCGAGCCGCGGAACAAGTAGCCATTGTTATGACATTAAATTGGATTGAAGATTTTCAACCGTGTTCAGATGTGGTAATATTTACGGACTCTTTGAGTAGTCTATATGAAATTGAAAATGTATCAAATGATAATATTGTGCAAGAAATAATGTTTCAAGTTGCAAATTTGTATTATATGGGCATTAGTATATCTTTTGTATGGATTCCTTCACATTGTAATATTTATGGAAATGAAGTGGCCGACTCGTTGGCAAAAGCAGCCTTGAAAAGAGATATTTATGTTAAGAAATCATGTAGTGAAATACGAGCAATTATTGGAAGGTATTATAATGCAATTTGGCAGAGTAAGTGGGATGCGTCCGATAGAGGGCGACATTTGTATAATGTAAAGAAAAATATACTTCCTGTCACATCACTGCGTTGTAATACAAGGCGTGAGGAAATTATTTTTTGTAGATTGAGACTTGGAGTAGTAAGATTAAATGACTATGCATAAAATTGGTGAACACCCGACAGGGTTGTGTGCTACATGTTTGGTCAGTAAAACAGTGGAGCATTTTTTTATTATATTGTCGTATGTATGAGAGGGAGATGATGAAAAAAGAATTAAAACAAAATGCTCTAAGTATATACATACTATTACAACCATATAATGTAAGTATTGTTATGAGGTTTATAAAGAGAACAAATAAACCCCTCAAAAAAAGTTCGGAAACTCAAGTTTGATCGATCATATCTCTCGTATTTTTTAATAAGAATACTCGAAATCGGTGTCACAATAAAGCCTCATTATATACCTTTCAAACGGTGCATTATGTGTAGTGATTATGCAATTGGGGCGATTGCAGTAGCCCAGAGAATAGGGGGAGGCAGGAAGTGAAATCTCGCAAAATGGCCCCAACGCATTCAATTTTCGAGTGCATGACTGTGTTGATCAGTTTTCTAAAGGTTAACATTCTATTGAATACTGCCACCCTTTCCATTCATCAAAATTGTTGAATTGGATACCATTTTAATGGAAATTATCTCTTCATTACGATGGCATATTAATCGTAAGGATTATGCAAATTGAGTGTGTGCAGCGAACCGGAATATGGACATGGGTCGAGTGTGAAATCAGACAAAAAGATATGGAGTTGACAAAAAATCAGAGCGTTGCATTTTTTCCGAGCTTTTGGGAGGATTTTTTAGCATTTCAAATAAAATATTCATGATCAAATATGATATCAACGGAAAGCCCAACAACTCTTCTGTATGAAAATGTGAAATTTATAATGATTTTTGTAAAGGGCGGCTGCAGGGAGATGAATGGGAGGGAGCCTCAAAAGTGACCCATTTTGAAACGCTCTGATTTCAAGGCACTATTCATGCGTTTTCAATTGAATTCCTCTTATTCATGGCCAACTCATTCAAGTCGCATTGCATCCTCTATACAATGGTATACAGATACCGACACCAAATCAGAGCGTTTTGAAATGGGTCACTTTTGAGGCTCCCCCACATTCATCTCCCTGCAGCCGCCCTTTACAAAAATCATTATGAATGTCACATTTTCATACAGAAGAGTTGTTGGGCTTTCCGTTGATATCAATTTAAATCATGAATATTTTATGTGAAATGCTAAAAAATCCTCCCAAAAGCTCGAAAAAAATGCAACGCTCTAATTTTTTGTCAACTCCATATCTTTCTGTCTGATTTCACACTCGACCCATCTCCATATTCCGGTTCGCTGCACACACCCCAATTGCATAATCCTTACGATTAATATGCTATCGTAAGGAAGAGATAATTTCCATTAAAATGGTATCAAATTCAACAATTTTGATGAATGGAAAGGGTGGCAGCATTCAATAGAATGTTAACCTTTAGAAAACTGATCAACACAGTCTTGCACTCGTAAATTGAATGCATTGGGGCCATTTTGCGAGATTTCACTTCCTGCCTCCCCCTATTCTCTGGGCTACTGCAATCGCCCCAATTGCATAATCACTACACATAATGCATCGTTTGAAAGGTATATAATGAGGCTTTATTGTGACACCGATTTCGAGTATTCTTATTAAAAAATACGAGAGATATGATCGATGAAACTTGAGTTTCCGAACTTTTTTTGAGGGGTTTACATTCAACGTGTTGTAGAAGTTATGAATATAATATGTGTATGTTGTTTTTTTTTTATTTATTTTTTTTTTCTCTCTTTTTTGCACACTAACTGGTGACGGGTCAAACTAATTTTAGATTAAGCTCCAAATAAAAGTGCTTACACTATGTGAAAAAAATATTGTTTATAAATATATTGTTTTAATTTTCGGATAAGGTTTCTGGTACCATACACCCCCCGCCTGCACTCCTTGTATATGAGTGGCCTAGGCCTTGTGCCGAGAAGCCTGCTATTAAAACATACATAGCCGGGTTGGCAGGATTATACATTTAGAAAGCGGTTTGTAGGTTGAGTGTACCAGTGTATCGGACAGAAAATTTTTTCTTTTTTTTTTTTTTCTTTTTTTTAAATTTTGAAATTGAGTTTTTGATAATTTAATTATGAAAAAAAAAAAAAACATAAAAGTAATGTTTGGCGTAATATATTCTTTTGAATGCAACGCCAATTAAAATTAATAACAACAACAACAGCAACAACAGATCCCCATTCCTGACGACGGATAGTCAACCTATTCGAAACGTCGAGCCCCTCCCCCTCGCAATACCAACAATCCTTTCTAGGACTACCAACTGTCCTGTTTAGGACTCTAGAAAGAATACCAACAGTCCTTTTAAGGACTATTCCAACAGTCCTTTATAGGAATAACAACAGTTCTTTCTAGGACTACGAACAGTCCTTTCTAGGACTACCACATTCCTTTCAAGGACAAATAACAGTTCTTTTTTAGGACTACTAACCGTCCTTTCTAGGACTACCAACAGTTCTTTTTAGGACTCTCCTAGAAAGAATACCAACAGTCCTTTCAAGGACTAATAACAGTTCTTTTGTTAGGACTACTAACAGTTCTTTCTAGGACTACCAACAGTCCTTTCTAGGACTACCAACATACCTTTTTAGGACTCTCCTAGAAAGAATACCAAGTCCTTTTCAGGACTACACCAAAACAGTCCTTTATAGGACTACCAACAGTTCTTTTTAGGACTCTCCTAGAAAGAATACATACAGTCCTTTCAAGGACTAATAACAGTCCTTTATAGGACTAACAACAGTTCTTTCTAGGATTATCAACAGTCCTTTCTAGTACAGTACTTCCATAGTCATTTTAGGACTCACCAATCCACCCATCTCACATGGTGCAACCGCAAACCACTCGTATTAACTTTTACTTTGTACCGTAATGGTGCAGGTTTTGGTTACTAAAGTTAAGTTTGACCAGTACTCAAGTATCCCTGTAAAGATCATGAAATAACATTAATTTAAATTATTTAGTGTAGCGCCCTCTATACCGAAACTCAACGATCCCTTTAAAGGGACTTAGTAACATTTTCAAAATTTTCAAAATACGATTGAACTGTTCAGATGTTAAACGATCCAATGGATCGTCGAAACACGTGTACAAGTCAGTGCACTGAGTTAGTGAACATCACTTTGCATTTGTGCTCATTACTCGGCCATATAACGTCCATTTAACTTGGAATGTTCACTCAATAACCAGTGGACATTTCAGATAACATCAATATAAATCAACCATTCATCACTTTTTGCACATGCCAACACAGTTTTAAATGTCGGCTTATAATAGTATCCTTAAAGGGATAGTTGAGTTCTAGTAAAGAGAGTACAGTTTTGGTCAAACTGAATTTTAGTAACCAACACCTGCACCATTGAATTACAAACTAATAGTTATAACTTTACCATACTTGAAAGGAATTCAAAATCACAAACGACTGAGTAAAAAGGCTTTTATCATTCAAACAGAGGCGTTCAAACTCAAGATGCGCTCTCTAAAAACACATTTGTTTAAACCATTTTAAATGCATGTAAAGGTTCGTAAAAATAGTGATTAGATAGATAATAATTAACAACTATTAAAAAACTTCTTTTGAAAATTGTTCAAAAGAAGAAGCATTTTTTAAAAATTTGTAACGGTTGGTAAATTTAGCTAATATTTCTGGGGCACCCACATTTATTACAAATGGTTACGTTTATGGATATTTCAACCGTTTCTGAACCGATTTTGATCAAATAAAGTTTGTTGATTTTTATCAAATGAAGTTTGATCTTTTTCACACGCATTTTGATATGAAAAATAGAGATATAGATGTTCAAGGCAAAAATACGGAAAACAAACAAACACAAATCTCGATCAAAGCTGAAACTTTAAAAAACTATAACAATAATAGAGTGGACGGGAGAATATGCGTTTTACAAGACAATTCATTAACCTGGATGTAACTTTATATACCAGGGCAATGTTGGTGACAGTTCATTTGTCACTAGAGATATGTTTGCTCATTATATAAAGTATCAGTTAATCTATGTAAGAAAAGACAATCTGTTTCATTTTGTCGAATTATTAGGAGGGCAGGTGCCGCATACCCCCACCTTCCCCATTATCCATGATACTGTCATAACTAGAACCTCATTATACAGCATATTCCAGAATTAATTACAACGGTACTTTCTGCAACGATAACTTTAAAAAAGAGATCAATCAGAATGATATTTCAGGGTATGAAACTATAACTTATTACCTAAATATTACAGAAAACCGTATTCCATTTGCTTCAGTGGTCATGGAGAATGAGGATCTTTTGTCAATCATGTCAGATGTCCCTTCCCTCCATATTTTGTAAGAAGACGTGTTGTTCATTGACAACGGGATTTTCTGCAACGATTACGTTAAAATAGTAAATCGATAAAAAATAATATTCCAGGGTATGAAACTATAACTTATTACCTACATCTTGCAGAAAACCCTATTCGATTTGCTTTAGTGGGTCATGGAGAAAGAGGATCTTTTGTCAATCATGCCATGTGTCCATTTTAAATCATAACGCGTGAACAAGTCCATTTTCGTTCATAACGCGTGAACACAACGAAAATAGACACATGACATGATTGACAAAAATATCTTCATTCTCCATGTCCACTGAAGCAAATCGAATTGGGTTTTCTGCAAGACGTAGGTAATCAGTTATAGTTTTATACCCTGAAATATCATGATTGATCTAATATTTTTAAAGTTATCGTTGCAGAAAGTCCCGTTGTAATTTATTATGGGACATGCTGTAAAGAGCTCTGATGTAACAAAACCTTCCCTTAACAAGATTTCCCACCCCTTTATATGTATTGTGGTTTTTACACTAATATAACAAGTTAATTGTCATGGTACCAAAGACCTCGTTATAAGGAGGTTCCACTGTACCACACAATAATAATTTTTCAGGGCAACATCCGACAACCGTTTCTGCTGTCTGCTGGAGCAGCAGCAGAACAAAACCTTCATCTGCGCGAGGACTGCTCCGACCGGTCCTCTGGAGACATGCGGAAGCATCTTCCCCAGCTTCGCTCTGCGAGTTGCTGGGTGGGTGATGGGGTTGAGTGCTCTGGTCGGGAACGCCGTTGTCATGTACCTCCGTTTCCGGAAGCAGTCGAGAGGACGTCTGGCGCAAAACGAGCTGATCATCAGTCTCGCGGTTGCCGACTGCCTTATGGGTATCTTTATGATCATCATTACCTCGGCCGACATCTTCTACGGCAGTGAGTACTTTCTGATTGCACCCGATTGGCGCGGTTCGTGGCTCTGCCGGTTTGCCGGGTTCCTGGGGTTTCTGTCGAGCGAGGCTTCGGTGTTTACATTGACCCTCATCACCGTCGACCGGTTCATCCACATCATGTTCCCGTTCGGGAAATACAACATCAGTGCCAGGATGCTGCTCGCGCTCGTGTTCGTGGTTTGGGCATTCTCTATTGCGCTAAGTCTCTTCTCGGCGCTGATCACGACACGGACACCTTCGATCTATGGACTCAGCGACGTCTGCATTGGACTTCCCCTACAGGTGTGTTAAACCGTTTTTTGATATTCATGAAGATCCAGGTTAACGTTATATTTATCTTTTGAAATACTGTATTTTTAAGTAATATCAGGAAAGAATGCTCGTTATGACATGGAAGAACAGCTGCTATAATGTTGCCTCCGATGCTTGTTACTTGTGTGATTTCCATTACATGCTGTAAATTGTTTGTATTTATATGAAATATATACGAATAAGAGTGTATCCGGGGACTACTACTCCCTGGGCAACCACCCACCGACGATTAGCCCCCGGACAACTACCACCCGGACAATTACCCCCCTTGGACAATTAACCCATGGTAATTGTCCTAGAGGGGTAGTTGTCCGGGGGGTAATCCTCCGGGGGTGGTTGTCCAGGGGGTAGTAGTCCTAGAACCCGCTTATCTCTTATACAGAGTCCGCTTATCATCTTATTGCTTAAACTTCTTTTGTCAGATATTGTATGTTACATTTAAATACCACTTTTTTTAGTGCTCGTCGGATGATCCCCGCTAGTGCCAAAGTCGATTCAAGTCACAATACTCATACAATAGGAACTATAATGTTGTTCCTACATGCATACACAAGATTAGCAATTGATTACTAAGCTTATTGACCAACTTATTGTTGAATGGGCCTCCCTGGTAAAATGTATTGAAAAAATAACTATATTTCAATAAATCTGTCTTTCCATTCATTGTAGCCGACTTGGGGGAATACAAGACTGCGGCTATTCGTGTTATCTTGTCTAAAGAATATTTGTATAATACCTACACTTTTAGAAAAAAAATACCAAAGAGGTTTTTAAAAAGTTTTTCAATGATCTCTTTATTAAATCAAACATCATATTCCTATTTTTAATATAAAAAATGGTTGAGACAAACATTGGGTGATTTCAAGTATGGTGTTTAGGGCTGGTGTTAGTGTTTATCAGACTGGTGCTTGCGTGTAATAAACACTAACACCAGCTTTAAACACTATACTTGAAATCACCCATTGTTTTAGGCTTCTTGTCATTTAGAATAACCGGGTCTTTCACTGGCTTTCACGAAATTCCGCTTTTCTTGAACAAGGAGGGATTACGCGGGCCAGAAAACTGAGAGCATGAATGGTGCGGTTTTTCTGAAAAGAGACGAAATCAGCGAGGGATGAATAAACCGGTTTTCGTCCCTTTTCAGAAAAAAACGCACCATTCATGCTGTCAGCTTTCTGGCCCGTGTTATCCCTTCATGTACCAGAAAACGTGATTTCGTGAAAGCCCGATTATTCTAAATGACAAGAAGCCTAATAGAGCGCCCTTTTGTGTTTTAACGGCTACTTTTTGACTGATAACAAGTTTTTTTTCTGCATTTCTGTCCGGGCATGGTGGAGTTATAAGTATATAGTTCGTAATTATAGTGGTACAAGTTTTAGTTATTAAAATAATGTTTGACTAGAGCTTTATCATCCTTTAGCTTGGCACTCAGAGGGTTCAGCTATTCACTGAATTGGTTACTTTAAATGTCACTTGGCACTCACAGGGTTAATCTCAAAACATTACTTACCGTACGCTTTCTTAGGGGGGGGGGAGTTCAAACACCCTTGGGGCAACTTGGCGGCCAAATATGCGGTGTTCAAACACCCCTTTACCAGTTTGAACGGGTCTCGAATCCACTTTGTATCGGTCTCGACCATCATATACAATGGTCTCGCCCCCCCCCCCCCCCCCCCCAAGGACACAACTTAACCAGTGCTCTCGGGAGGGGGGTGGGTGTTGACCGCCGCGCCGAACAAGTTCCGAACCCGTGGCCGAGACCACTGATTACCAGGGGGCCGAGACCCCCTTTAAGCAGCTCTCACACTTTGGCGAGTTGCATACGAGTGGCCACGACATAGCGTCCGCTAGCAGATCACAAGCGCTGGAATAGATTTGCAAGAATGTCTTTTGTTCATCTTGGGAATGAATGAGAAGATGATGACACTTGTGTGAAAAGACATCCTCCCATGCATGGACACACAATAGCCCCTGAACAAAAGATGAGCAGATGTCAGGTCGCCGAAGAGCCACGCTTGTTTTGGACATGGCCAAAGCAGTCGCGCACTGCGGCCATCTAGTCTTTTGTTCAGCGAGCTATTGTCTGTGTATTCATGGAAGAATATCTATTGACGCATGTGAGATAATCTTTCTATTCAGATCCTCCGTGGACAAAAATTTAATTCCAGCACTTGTGGTCAGCTATTGTCTAAAGGTCGTGGCAAACTCGTATGTAACTCGCCAAAGTGTGAGAGCTGCCTTATCAGTTTGAACGGGTCTCGAGTCCACTTGTTATTGGTCTCGACCATCATACCTTATGTTCTCGGCCACCCCCTCCCCCCCCCCCCCCCCCCACACCCCCTTCGGAGGACACAACTTAACCAGTGGTCTTGGCTTCGTTCTTGGCGACGGACTCCCTCTGGCTTATACCCTTCTCAACCAGTGGCCGCGGCCTCGGACATTTTTGCCGACGTAATTACACCCTTTGGATGTTACCATGTTTACAGACGGCCTCCGCCCAGACGGGTACGCTAGTGGTCGAACGTGAATGGATCGAGGGACGGATGTCTTACATCGTCGATTTCGTCCTCTCTGACTCTGACACGTATCCGATGTGGTGGTTTTCCATTGCCATTTTCATCGTCGTCAACCTGCTCTCTTTCGCCTTCATCTTCGTCTGCTACATTGCCATGTTTATCAAGGTACAAACTTTTAAGATTATTCTATTCTAATGATAGATGTTTTGTTTGTGTTTGTTTATATTATTGGTCATTTTTTAAAGTAACATTTGCTAAATCATACAAGTTTCATTCTTATTTTGTGTGGTTTATGGACATATCGGAATCTAACTGAACTGCGCATGCGCAATGTCCCATCAATATATTAGAATATTATAAAAATAATGAATGTTTATGAGTGCGATGGTACGAATTTTTGCATGAGGTGAAAGATGGGACAATCCATCTTTCACCGAATGAAAATATTCGTACAATTGCACGAATGGAAAACACATTCATTATTTGTTTTAATATGAAATAAATGTATAAAATAAATCCCTTTCCAGCTCGGTGTTAAATAGATCCTTTTCATTTGATATTTTGGGGGGGTTTACACTTACCGACCCTGGCCCGGCTCTGGCAAGCTCTGCGCGCTAGTTTCTAGTTGGAATGGGTAATGTTTGTTGATGCGCTTGTTCTTAAATGCAAAATCTACACAATGTGCGGAGTTATTTTTAAAGCGCGATGGGGCTTGCACAAACCAACTACATGAAAGTACAATTGCACGTTTATGACGTCAAAATCGTGCAATAGAACTACATAAACGTACCATTGCGCGATAATGACGTCAAAATCGTGCAATGGTACATTTTCACGAATGTCATGTGACCTGAATTCAACCAATCATATTGCGAGACCATTATTATGCGTGATAATATTATAGAGCTATCTAGATAATTCGTAGCCTGTTGTCACCTGTAATGTCACCTACGTACTAAGTGAATTATCTCAATAACTATATTCTAGTTTATATGACACCTTGGAATGTTCTCGCAATGTGATTGGTTGAATTCAGGTCACATGACATTCGTGGAAACATACCATTCAACGATTTGTATTACCATTGCACGATTAAAACGTGCAATGGTACTTTTTTATGTTGTTGTTGTGCAAAGGCCAGCGCGCGTTAAAAATAACTGCTCGCATTGCGCAGATATTCCATTCATGAACGAGCGCATTAACAAACATTACGCACTCAAGGCATGCAAAAAATGATTATAAAATAGCTATAGTATTTCAAGCATGGTAATTGGTCAAAACGCGTCACGTGACATTCAACTTTTTTTTCGCGCACTGCACGGGCGTGCATACGATGCGCAAAATAAATGATATTGCACGCGGGAATACAAAAATTTGTTCTCGATCGGATATTTGTGAGGGTTAATACCTAAATCGCGAAAAATGGCGAATAGTAAGTCGTTTCATGTCCCCACGGACGAAGAACTCGCTGACCTGGTCGGCAATATGGACAGTAAGAACACCAAGAGGACCTTGAAATTGGCAAGAGAAAAATTAGTTGGATTTGCGAAGTATTCGGGGACAAATTAGGAGAGCCTGAGTTTTTTAGTAAATTTTATGCCGGGATCAGAAAGGAGGATGGGACAAATTATAAGAAAAGAACTATGCATCATTATTTGGATGAGTCTGGCCTGGATATTACAGACAAGGTGAAATTTCCTCAATCGAATCGCACGTTTAAGGCCATATTGGTGAATTTGAAAAAAGAAGGCAAGGGTCACGTTCAGCATAAGCCCGTTATCAGCAAAAACGGACATGCAATTGATGCAGAACTCTGAGGAACTGGACATGACAACACCATACGGGTTGCAAAATAGAGTTTTCCTCGACATTATGACCTATTTTTGTAACCGCGGAAGGGAGAACATTCGTGAGATGAAACCCGACGATGTTACGATTGAGACAGACGTCGACACTGGCCTTACTTACATGAAAAGGAAAGACTGTCTTACAAAAAATAACAGAGAGGATCAGGATGAAGAGGCAAACAGTGGCAGGATGTATGCGATTCCGAACAGTGATTCATGCCCCGTAATGGCATTCCAGACTTACGTCAGTAAACTAAACCCCAAATGCCCTTTGCTCTGGCAAAGGCCAAAACCCAAAGCTCCCACTGATGGTTCTTCTTGGTATGTTAACAGCCCTCTAGGAGTTAACAAGATCGGAAACAAGCTCAAGTTGATATCTGCTAATGCTGGATGTAGCCGAGTTAATACAAATCACTCGATTCGTGCAACAACTATAAATGCATTGGACAGTGCGGGGTTCCAGTCTAGAGACATTATGAGCGTTAGTGGTCACAAGAGTGAAACAAGCCTGAAACACTACAGCCGCACAAGCGACACACGAAAAAGGGAAATGAGCGGCATCCTCGCCCAACAGCTCTACTGTGAAGGCTCAACCAAAACCAGCAATACCACTTCTACATCAGCTTCTGAAAGCGAGGCCAGGTCGTTGACATTGAGTAGCAACGAGACCAGTTGCATGACCGAGACCACTTACAGTCAAGAAACTGTGGCTTACGGCGACGTTCCGGGTCCATCTTCCCAGCCGCAGTCACGTATCAGAATCAGTTCATCGCAAATTCATCAACAAAGCATCCATAAGCATTTCCATTTCCATGCTGGATGCAACGTAAACATCTATAATTAACTTTCACACTGACTCAACTGTAAATACGTTTAAACTCCACAACTGTAAATGCGTTTTTGTGTTGGAAATTGGAGCGTTTCATATTATAACTGTGTTTGGATTTTAATGTTGTGTACCCTTATGGATTATACCATAGAGTAACTATAATTAAGACTAGAGAGGAAACTCGGACCAAAAATGTGTCAAATTAGAAGGATTTATCTTGGTCTTGAATATTTATGAGGCGCCGGGTGATCCCATTTCATGCTATTTCTAACGTAAAAGTATTTGAAGTGTTTTTAAACTGTACAGCAGCGAAATTGTACTGAGCATGCGCAGTTCAACTTGCACGCTGTATTGATATGATTTGCATATTTACGCACAAATGTTCTCATTAGCATATCATTATTATTCATGAGATGTTTTTTTCTCTCATAAAAGCACGTGTACTGTGATACGTACTCGCCCAATTTTGATTATGCTCTCCAATACAGTATGTTTTTAAAATAATTGTATTAATTAACTATTTCCCTTGCTAAATGTATCATGTACAGCTTTGAGTTCTGATTAAGTCTTCACATTAAAGACATCAATCCTACTGTTATGGGGCCAATTGTGTATGGGGGTGTAAGTTGGCATGCTAAACTGTTTTATATTTGGTGGAAATTGTTCTTATGGATTAGGCAATGTAATGGTTAGATTGTTGTCTTTATTGTCAACAAGACTAGAGAGCAGCAATTAAGTTGTTGACCCCCCCCCCCCCCCCCCTCAACAAAAACAACAACAACAAACAAACATAAACAAACAACAACAAATTCAACTAAATTAAGCTAACAGGTTACTTCTGGTTCTAATGTGTGCCACCACAAACATCACTATCAAACTTATCACTGATTATACACCATCACAACTAAATACTAAATTAGTGTCATTCACCATCATAGCCATGTCATTACTACACATGCATGTCATCATAGCCTGTATGTAATAAAGATTGAGTAATAAGTAATTGTAGGCCTGTCAGAATACACTTCTAAACAGCATTCACTTTTAATTGCACACCCTATCATACCACACATACATAAATATACAGTATAAATGTTCATTATAGGTTTCCATTAACATTTAATCTAAAGACAACAACAGTCATATATAAATTAAGGAGACCAAAGAAAATATAACCAACCCAGTATAACTCCAAATTATTTTACAAACACATTAATGTCACATAGAGACCATAACAAGATTATAAATGGGCCACTTGCCCCCATGCAATTATTTGACACAAAAAACTAGGAGAAACATAAGACAAATATAAGTCTGCCTCCACAACAATCTTTGTGCCTCCCCAATCTTTTTGACCACGCTATGTTACTTACCCCATATTTCTTCAATTTACATTTATAATTATGATCTTTTAATGCAAGTTATACACACAGTTATGCACACTCCCCAATTATTTTACAAAATCAATAAAGTAATATCTAGACCATAAAAAGATTATAAATGGGCCACTTGCCCCCATGCAATTATTTGACACAAGAAACTAGGAGAAACATGAAACAAATATAACTCTGCCCCCACAACAATTTTTAACCAGCCGTTAAAATTCATTTTAAAATGCTTCCTCTTTTCAGAAAAGTTTGTTTAGATAGTTGTTGATTATCTCTCTATCTAATTACTAGTTTAACAACACATCACATGCGCAATATTTTATTTTAAATGGTTTAAACGTTTTTATGAAAGAGCCCTCTTTAGTTTAAACAGCTCTTTTTGAATGATAACAGGCTTTTTACTTAGTCGTTTGTAATGTTGTATTCCTTTTGAGCATGGTGGAGTAATAATTACATGTATTAGTTTGTAATGTAATGGTGTAGGTTTTGATTACTAAAATTGATGACTAAAACTGTACTCTCTCTACCAGAACTAACTTATCCCTTTAATAATTCCCGGCAGTATACTTGTGATTTAATTATTACAATAAAAATGTGAATTTTTAAATATTTAATCTAATGAACACTTTGTTAAAATGAACCAATAATTCAGCACCAGTTAAAACAAAATAATAATCACCAGGGTTGGTATTCAATTCAATACTTAATAATACAAATTGACTTAGCAATTGTCTAGGCTGAGAACTTGTATTAAAATCTTTTTTTTTAGAATTTTACAGTAAGTCTGAATTAAATATTTGAAGACAATAATGACACCAAAATTTGGGCAACAGTTTGGGCTCAATTTGGCTAAGTAATTTACTCAGTTAAGCTACATTTGTACTTGTATAGAATCAAATACCGGCCCAGAATTAAACCTCTCGCCTTATTCAACTGTTTGTTGGCTGTCTTGCCATGTGTAATTACAAACAAAAATAGGTCAAACAGTGTTTTAGAAACCACCTGTCAATAGCAACCATATCCTGCCTGCAATGGCCACAAAAGTGATCTAATGCAGAGGAAAAGGTAGAGAAGCTATGTAGAGATCACCTGTCTACACTCTACAATGGCCTATTTTCTTGGTTCCCATGGATGGCAGGTTTTACTTTGTATAACAAATAACTCACTCGACCGCATGCCTATTCAGCACCATATTTGTAGACATGGTCGATAATTTCAATTGAGATATATATCAAATATTTTCACTAAATGCAACTAACTATAATATTAATATTTACACATATAAGTGTAAGAATAGTACAACATCTAATATCACTATTTGTTATACAAATTTACAGAAATGTAATCAGTAAAAAAAAAGTTGATTACCTGTTGGGTGTGATGATCCACGTCATTCATTGTCAATGGGTGAAAAGGAAGTCAGTTGACATGATCGAAGCACACCTTAGGCTTAGCCGAAGGAATCTCCAACAACATGAACAAACGAAGCATCATAATCAGACTGCTGTAAACGGAAGAAATTAACAAAATATCTATATTAATAATAAACAAATATAAATCCGATTATGCATTTGTTTATATCACAGTAAATACTCAATTCAAGGGCACTTAACGGTGTCCATCGTTGGGTTTTCGAACCATCAGTGCCAATTCACCAAATAAAAAAGAGGAGCATCGATATTAAACAGTAATTTGCTTTGAGACGAGTCTAAAATATTATAGTCTACATTCATAATTTCACATAGAATTCTACTACTAGTAGATACTACTACCACAATAAACATACTCTCTTAATGTATTGGAGTGGAAATCCACTCTTTTGTCCACTCCTTAGGGAGCCATATTAGTGACCACTTCGTTTGGAGTGGAATCCACTCCTAACCCAGAGTTGACCCTCTTTTCACTCCAAACTAGAGTGGAAATTGTCCACTCTTTAAGGAGTTGAGATCCACTCCATTGTTCACCCCCCAGGGAGCCATATTAGTGACCACTTCGTTTGGAGTGGAATCCACTCCTAACCCAGAGTTGACCCCCTTTTCACTCCAAACTAGAGTGGAAATTGTCCACTCTTTAAGGGAGTTAAGATCCACTCCCTTGTTCACTCCTTAGGGAGCCATATTAGTGACCACTTCGTTTGGAGTGGAATCCACTCCTAATGCAGAGTTAATGTTGTTTTAACTCTCATTCTGGAGTGGAAATCATTCAAGCTGGATGGGGTGATTACAAAATCTATCAATTTGGGGTTTATATATTCATCCACATGCACATATACATGTTAACAAACATACGCACATATACACACATAATGTCCCATATAGGCATACACTAATTCTTACATTGAAAATGCAGTTTGTGAAACAAAATATAATGGAAATAAATTGTTGTGTTCAATGGAACAATGTATCGTGCACACATGCTGTGTGATGGTTCACATTTTGCTGGAATGAGCCCCAAAGGAAATCAAAACAATAATTTGCAAAACCATTTTAGGGTATTAACAAGGTAATTGATTGTATCTTTTTTTCCCCTCGAAAAATAACATACAAAAACAATGTACTAGCAATAGAATAGAATGATTTGCCTTGCCCTCATGTTTTAGTGAAAACAAAAGGTGAACCACTGCCCATTGGGCATACATTGTTTTTATGGGGTACACAACAACATTATGCTACAGTGAAACCTCTTTACAAAAAGATCCTTGCGATTAAGACAATCACCTTGTTATAAAACAAAGGGTTAAAACATTTTTTTTAAACAACGGCTGGGACAAGCAAAATGACTTTGTTATAAATGGTTTGTTTTATCAGAGCTCTTTGTAACGAGGTTACACTGTATTCACTCTTCTACTTCAATTCTAAACTTTCTAAGACATATTAACTTTCCTGATTAAAGAAATTTTAATTTCCTTTTAATTCAATTTGAAATATAAACATTAAAATACACATTGTACATATATATATAAAAACACACAAGCATCAAACAATCTACAAGTTCATGCAAAACAGCAATGTGTGAAGAGATATTTGCAATACAACACAACTTGGGAAATCTAATTACCTTAGTAATATCATGTTTCAGAACAAGATGATTTCAATATTGGTTAGTCTAAAAAGACAAAGACTACTGGTGGCCAGTTAAACCGTTTTGCACATGCAGAGATATTATTTTGTTTCCTTTCACAGTCAACCCTCTAGTTCTGCTAAGGAATTAGGACAATTAAAGGGCTGCTTGCCATTTCAGTAAAATAATCGGTCACCAGTAATACAATGTTCATCACAAGTTTCAAGAACAGTTGGATATAAATTGTAACATTATCACAATACATTTAAAGGAATAATTTAGTTTTGGTTTACTTTACAGGGCCCTTTTATCAATATGTGAGATAATGAACAACTATGTGAAATGGCACACAATGTTAGAGACAGTGCGGACTTTGTTTCATAATAATCTGTTCAGAAACGGGTCTAAAATTCATGTTGGGGACCAACCGTTGGGCAATAATTTAACAGGATAGTATACAATTTTGGAGAAGCAAACGAAAAATTAAAACTTGTAAGTTACCATTAAAACAATTACAATAATACTTATATACAACAACATAATCATGCAGCCTTTCAAAAACAGTGGGCCCAAGTCCTAAACATCACGTTTTAGCCCAAGCAATGTTCATCCCAATCTTAAGAAGTCTTTTTTCTTCACATTGGAAGTTAATTCGATTTAAAAAAAAAAATTGTTCTTCATGCATTATGCCTAACAAATTATCACACCACCTTGCAAAAGGTAAGAAACAGTTGGCAGATAATTGATCTATATTCAGGACATTTTAATATCATAGTTAAAGCCTTTAAATAGGGACATGTTCATGTTTCCTGGATTTAATCTGGCCCCTCACATAGGCAGATCTGTATCAAAATTGGATTGATTCTGGCTTCGGGGGCAGCAATGTCTTGAGCTACAGTAGTACACAATCAAACATGTGTATAGTGACCACCTACTGAAAACTAGAAAAGTGGCCATTGTAGAAGGTTGGTGACTACTACAGGCATGTTCTTGTAGGCCTATGTATTTAAAATGTATGGATTCATGAGCAAGGAAGGTGACAAAACTTCTTCCTTTTGAAAAGTAATTTCAAGTTTATATTTTATACAAAAATTCAACCAAACCATGCAGTTCAACGTTCACAATCGCATATCCTCCGGGTTGTGGCCTGTGTCGCGAACGCCATGATCGTTGGGCTAGCGATAAGTGTCAGCTCTGCACGGACTCTGAAAGCTGGTGTTCGGTTCACTGAAGTTGGTTTCGTCAAGGTTACTGTCGAAGCCGCATTCACGGTTGCTTCGCTGGTCTTCGAGTCACTCGTTTTCTTTGCGGTTGTCTCGCTCGTATGGCAAGCCGTTTTAACATTTATTCCTATTTCTTGATATCAAGAATTCAATTCTTGATATCAAGAATTCGACTTCTTGATATCAAGAATTCATTTCTTGATATCAAGAATTCAATTCTTGATATCAAGAATTACCATTGCTTTACAACAGAAAATCATTTCTTGATATCAAGAATTCATTTCTTGATATCAAGAAATCAATTCTTGATATCAAGAATTCATTTCTTGATATCAAGAAATCAATTCTTGATATCAAGAATTCATTTCTTGATATCAAGAATTCAATTCTTGATATAAAAAAATAGAATTCATGATATCAAGAATTAAATTCGTATTTCGAACGCAAGACTATTGCAATAATTAGTTTGATATCGAGCGCAAAAGTAATGCAACAATTCACGATTGATTTCGAGCGCAAAAGTAATGCAGAAATCCACTCTGATTTCGTGCTCGAAAGTTGTGCACTAATTCATTTTGATTTGATTTCGAACGCAAAAGTTGAGCACGAATTCATCCTGCCTGAGCGGTGCGGTGTCGAAAGTCAATGTATCGCGAGAATTCAACTAATGCAAGAATGCATGTTGCCAGCTTGCAGTGCATTGACTGTCTCGGTGATTTTCCTTGTATAAAATTTTCATTTCATACTTTTCAATCATATGTTTATTTAGACCATTGCTTAATGTTCCATTGATAATGTTGGATGTGATTCTTTCTAGTTTAATTACTTGTAAAAAAAAACATACAAAAACGCGTCTTTGAAAAACGTAAAACGGCAACATATCAAGAAATCATTTCGTGATATGTTGCCAATATACAATGCGCAAACCTGTAGCAAAGATTACCACGTGTGTAATGATATTTTCACATTTTTACTGCGCAATTCATTTCAAAATAATATTGATCACATCAGTTAACATAATACTGTAAGATTTGATCATTTTTAGCAAAAAGACATCTAAATGGACTCACAAAACACGCATTGTAAACATAACAAATTGGCAACATATCATGAATTCATGCGGAACTAATGAATTTGTGATATGTTGCCAAATTGTGCATTTAACAATGCGTATTTTGTAAGTCTTTTTAGAAGTTATTTTGCTTTAAAAATATTATATCTGACGTAACTATTTCAACTAAAATACAAGTAATATTTTACAATTGATCATTCAGTAAAACACATGGACATATTTATTGCACAAGGGAGAATCATTACAACAGGTTTGTGCACGTTTATTGGCAGCATATCACGAAATAAACGCACGTGGCCGATATATGGGCTCAGATACTCGCAGTTTTGTTTACTTTGGCTCTAGTGAGAGTCGTATAGCGTGGTGTGTACACGTGTGTGTGTGTGTCCAAGGAGGTACTATACCTCCTTGGTGTGTCATAGAGCTCTTTCCCATACAGCTCTATGGTGTGTGTTCATAAAGCACGTCCTGAATCTAGACTAGACACCGCACCGTTCAGGATGTATTCCTGCTCAAAGTTTGCGTTCGAAATCAAATTGTATTCCTGCTCAAAGTTTGCGTTCGAAATCAAATTGTATTCCTGCTCAAAGTTTGCGTTCGAAATCAAATTGTATTCCTGCTCAAAGTTTGCGTTCGAAATCAAATTGTATTCCTGCTCGAATCTTGCGTTCGATATCCAAATGAATTCTTGATATCAAGAAATCGAATTCTTGATATCAAAAAATAAATTCTTGATATCAAGAAATGAATTCTTGATATCAAGAAATTAATTCTTGATATCAAGAAATCGAATTCTTGATATCAAGAATTCGAATTCTTGATATCAAGAAATGAATTCTTGATATCAAGAATTCGAATTCTTGATATCAAGATTTACCATTGGTTAACAACAGAAAATTATTTCTTGATATCAAGAATTCGAATTCTTGATATCAAGAATTCGAATTCTTGATATCAAGAAATGAATTCTTGATATCAAGAATTGAATTCTTGATATCAAGAAATTAATTCTTGATATCAAGAATTGATTTCTTGATATCAAGAAATGAATTCTTGATATCAAGAAATGATTTTCTGTTGTAAAGCAATGGTAATTCTTGATATCAAGAATTGAATTCTTGATATCAAGAAATGAATTCTTGATATCAAGAAGTCGAATTCTTGATATCAAGAAATAGGAATAAATGTTAAAACGGCTTGCCATACGCTCGTCTTTGCGGCTGCCTGTTCGTCTTCGTGCTTGTCTTTGCTCGTCTTCGTGGTCATCTCGATCGTCTTGCTGGTCGTCTCTGTCATCTAGGCACTTGTCTCGCTCATCTTTGCGACTGTTTCACTCGTCTTCGTGGTCGTCTTACCCATCTTCGCTTGTCTTCGTGGTCGTCTTGCTGGTCGTCTCTGTTATCTTGGCACTTGTCTCGCTGGTCTTTGCGGCTGCTTAGCTCGCCTTTGTTCATCTTCGATGTCTTTTTGCTCGTCTTGATGGTTGTCTCTGTCGGCTTCGCACTTGTATCGCTCGTCTTCGTGCATGTCTAGTTTATCTGCGCGGTTGCCTTTCTTCATTCTATTGTAGGCTGGCACACTGCTTACGTTTATGTTGCAGCTGGGTGTGTCTTCGGGTATCCCTTTGATCCCAGCTGTCGTTCATCTGGGATGCAGTGTGTGTCGGTGGGTGATATTTCAACAATCAAATCTGCAATCAAATGAAAATATGAGAAAAAATAATCATTTGTACTACCATTAAAAATGTATGGTGACTGACAGACAGTGGCGTAGCTACAGGGGGGCACGGGGAGGGGGGGGGGGGGGCACGTGCCCCCCAATAATTCTGAACAAACAATAGAAAACATAAGGGTACATTTTTTGAAAATAACAAAGACATACATAAGGTGTGCCCCCCTCCCCCCCCCCCTCCCCTCCCCCCCAAATCAGTCCAACCACGCTACGTCACTGCTGACAGATCAAAACAAATGCAGACCTCCAAAAGGGACAGTTTACCTAGTATAAGGCCTAAACATATTTGAGAGGAACATTTACCTTAGAAATACACATTTAAGAAATGGAATACAGTACCCAAGGTATTTAATTAATAATTATATATATATTATGCGCCACGGCGCGTATATTTGATAAGTCTGTAATTAAGACTAGCAACACTTACATTATTAAATATTTTGATTGTGAACTTAAACTTTGGCTCGAAACGGAAGATTAACAAGAATGGATTAATTCACAAACCAGGTAAAGTTATAGATTAGTGTTGACTACTTGACAGTGTTACTGATTCGATATGATTCTTGTGATGATGAGTTGAATAATGAGTGTCGTATTGTTGTTGTTGATGTATTGCATTTAGAACGACAGTGCAGTTGGCATAGCGCTGCGTTAATTGTACGACGCACAACACAGATATTTGCGTAGGCATACGGGTATAAACGTTTGTTACAAAGCTTTCTGAAATTGTTTATTAAATTCCTCTTTATTGTCAAATGATATGACAATGTTATATACCGGATAGTTAAGATTGATATTTGTTACAAACTATTAAGTATGTGAATAGTTCAGAAGCGATACTTTGCTTTCAAAGGTTAGAACTTAGCATGTTTATGGTGTCACTGCTGCCAGAGTGCCGCGATTTTTGCTAACCGGAAGAGCCTACAACTGGTTGCATTATGGGCTACTTGGAAACTACAGTAAACCAATCACAAAGCACGAAGACGAGCGATACAAGTGCGAAGCCGACAGAGACAACCATCAAGACGAGCAAAAAGACATCGAAGATGAACAAAGGCGAGCTAAGCAGCAGCAAAGACCAGCGAGACAAGTGCCAAGATAACAGAGACGACCAGCAAGACGACCACGAAGACAAGCGAAGATGGGTAAGACGACCACGAAGACGAGTGAAACAGTCGCAAAGATGAGCGAGACAAGTGCCTAGATGACAGAGACGACCAGCAAGACGATCGAGATGACCACGAAGACGAGCAAAGACAAGCACGAAGACGAACAGGCAGCCGCAAAGACGAGCGTATGGCAAGCCGTTTTAACATTTATTCCTATTTCTTGATATCAAGAATTCGACTTCTTGATATCAAGAATTCATTTCTTGATATCAAGAATTCAATTCTTGATATCAAGAATTACCATTGCTTTACAACAGAAAATCATTTCTTGATATCAAGAATTCATTTCTTGATATCAAGAAATCAATTCTTGATATCAAGAATTAATTTCTTGATATCAAGAATTCAATTCTTGATATCAAGAATTCATTTCTTGATATCAAGAATTCGAATTCTTGATATCAAGAAATGAATTCTTGATATCAAGAATTCGAATTCTTGATATCAAGATTTACCATTGGTTAACAACAGAAAATTATTTCTTGATATCAAGAATTCGAATTCTTGATATCAAGAATTCGAATTCTTGATATCAAGAATTCGAATTCTTGATATCAAGAAATGAATTCTTGATATCAAGAATTGAATTCTTGATATCAAGAAATTAATTCTTGATATCAAGAATTGATTTCTTGATATCAAGAAATGAATTCTTGATATCAAGAAATGATTTTCTGTTGTAAAGCAATGGTAATTCTTGATATCAAGAATTGAATTCTTGATATCAAGAAATGAATTCTTGATATCAAGAAGTCGAATTCTTGATATCAAGAAATAGGAATAAATGTTAAAACGGCTTGCCATACGCTCGTCTTTGCGGCTGCCTGTTCGTCTTCGTGCTTGTCTTTGCTCGTCTTCGTGGTCATCTCGATCGTCTTGCTGGTCGTCTCTGTCATCTAGGCACTTGTCTCGCTCATCTTTGCGACTGTTTCACTCGTCTTCGTGGTCGTCTTACCCATCTTCGCTTGTCTTCGTGGTCGTCTTGCTGGTCGTCTCTGTTATCTTGGCACTTGTCTCGCTGGTCTTTGCGGCTGCTTAGCTCGCCTTTGTTCATCTTCGATGTCTTTTTGCTCGTCTTGATGGTTGTCTCTGTCGGCTTCGCACTTGTATCGCTCGTCTTCGTGCATGTCTAGTTTATCTGCGCGGTTGCCTTTCTTCATTCTATTGTAGGCTGGCACACTGCTTACGTTTATGTTGCAGCTGGGTGTGTCTTCGGGTATCCCTTTGATCCCAGCTGTCGTTCATCTGGGATGCAGTGTGTGTCGGTGGGTGATATTTCAACAATCAAATCTGCAATCAAATGAAAATATGAGAAAAAATAATCATTTGTACTACCATTAAAAATGTATGGTGACTGACAGACAGTGGCGTAGCTACAGGGGGGCACGGGGAGGGGGGGGGGGGGGGCACGTGCCCCCCAATAATTCTGAACAAACAATAGAAAACATAAGGGTACATTTTTTGAAAATAACAAAGAAATACATAAGGTGTGCCCCCCTCCCCCCCCCCCTCCCCCCCCCCCCAAATCAGTCCAACCACGCTACGTCACTGCTGACAGATCAAAACAAATGCAGACCTCCAAAAGGGACAGTTTACCTAGTATAAGGCCTAAACATATTTGAGAGGAACATTTACCTTAGAAATACACATTTAAGAAATGGAATACAGTACCCAAGGTATTTAATTAATAATTATATATATATTATGCGCCACGGCGCGTATATTTGATAAGTCTGTAATTAAGACTAGCAACACTTACATTATTAAATATTTTGATTGTGAACTTAAACTTTGGCTCGAAACGGAAGATTAACAAGAATGGATTAATTCACAAACCAGGTAAAGTTATAGATTAGTGTTGACTACTTGACAGTGTTACTGATTCGATATGATTCTTGTGATGATGAGTTGAATAATGAGTGTCGTATTGTTGTTGTTGATGTATTGCATTTAGAACGACAGTGCAGTTGGCATAGCGCTGCGTTAATTGTACGACGCACAACACAGATATTTGCGTAGGCATACGGGTATAAACGTTTGTTACAAAGCTTTCTGAAATTGTTTATTAAATTCCTCTTTATTGTCAAATGATATGACAATGTTATATACCGGATAGTTAAGATTGATATTTGTTACAAACTATTAAGTATGTGAATAGTTCAGAAGCGATACTTTGCTTTCAAAGGTTAGAACCAACGAACGTTGAGGGCGTAAACACGAGACCGTGTTGCCTTCAGGAAGGTCAACTCGTATTTTGTTATACACGCAGTCTATGAGAAATCGCGAATTATTTTTTGTGACCAAAATGAAGGGCGCCCGGGTTGGCAGTACACATTTTCGGTAGATTGTAGATTTGATAAATGAAATAGAAGTCCGATTTTGTACAGATTGACACTAAATAAATAATTTTGTTTGACATTTCATCAATATGTGAACATTTTTACAAAATCGCTCCTTCCAATAATCAGTCTTATTAAAATAAACCGCATCGGCATTTTCATGATGTCGCAATTTGTTCAGTCAAACAGTGTGTGTACAAACCGTTTGTGAGTGAGGATGACATTTCGAGATAGCAGACGACAACAACGAGCATTCTCAAAATGCCGGGATTTTACTTGTATGCTATTTATTCCTGTCTTAAACTTAGGATTATTAACTAACGTTAGCGTAGAACGTCATTTGAACTAGACTCTGTCGATTAGGCACATTAATTTACTTTATTTAAAATGTGTGACTTCCTCTTGCCCATTGGCTGTGACAACGGTGTCTGAGAGTGAGCTACGCCAGTCGGGTCGGCGGCCGGCGAGGCTAGGAGTCCCCCGCTCATTCACGGCTTCTGCTCCGGCTCTTGACTCGACGGTAGCTCATCTTCATGCAGTCGGTCTCGGTCACGTCTTGGTCTTGATACAAAACTCAAAAGCGGTGGTTTTATTTCTACCTTTTATAATGTATGGCCTACTTTGTATCATTATTGGAGGAGATTTAGTTTGTAAATTTCAACCCAAATCATGTCACTTGGTCTTGTTAGAGATTTTACCTCAATCTTCGAGTTTTGTATTACTATTGCCTGGACTCTTTTTATTTCGCTTGAATTTGATACTTGTTTTTGTTGGTCAAGTTAAAAAAAGAAATGTCTAGCTTAGACATAGCCTATAGGCAGGCTAGGGTAGGCCCTTTAGATAGGTCTAAGTCCTTTTTGGGTAGTAAGATTGACCAGGGTTATATACATTGAAATTGGATTTGGTTTGCACAAATAAAAAAGTCAATTCAAATCATGTGCAAATTGCATTTTTGTTTAGGGGGGGGGGGGGGGGGGGAGTGGTATGAAAGACTTAACCCCAAATGCATACATGTATGGTTATAAATACAGCTAGCGAGTCATTCCTGCATCAACATTGTAGGTGTAAGGGAGTTTAATGCCTATATAGACCTACTTATTTGGTAAATCTTTACTCCAGGGACTCAACAACAAAAAAGGAAGGCAGCGTAAAAGGAAACTGCAGGCATAGTACTTCCATTTTTTTCTCATCATTTGGGGAAAGGATGGGGGTGGTCCAGAATCAAGCCTTTATATTCCAGTGATGTAGATGTACATTTCTTATTCCTCTTCTAATATAAAGCAGCATCAGGCTTGAAGATTATGAACCATATTTATCAAAACAAAATAATTTACATTAATTTCTTCAATCACCATCAATCATTCATAGCCACCTTTCAACTAACCATTTAAAGGGAGGGGATCATAAGTTCTTCAATGACTTTACAAAAGTATCCTGACCTAAAGGGGAAAATATAAGACTGTCATGCCACACTTCATACACCCTGTTAGAGCAGATAGCTCTCCAATCAGGAATTCCACCCTGACACTCAACATCATCCATTAACCATTATCACCACAATCAGTGTGCCAACAAAATAACAAATATCTCTCATTTAGCTTCATTCTAAAAATAAGAAATTAACATTAGATAGTGATACCAAAGTAATAGGATTTTTTCTTGAATTATAATATTTCATAGATTATTTTGTTTACAATATTGAAAATTGTATATGGATGCAAGTTAACGGTTCATTGAGAAACATGTGGTATTTACATGAATCTATGTATCTATACAGTTTTTACACACCAAGACCAATTATAATTTTACTTTTAAATTAATGAATGAGTGAGAGTTGAATCGATTTAAAGATGCTGTCCTCTTTTTGCAAGCCAGAGCAAATTGTTGAGAGATAATATGAAAAAAATGTTTTTTTAAAGCTAGCCTGAGAAGGTTAGGGCTTGAAAATGTAATATTTGCATGTTGTGGTAATTGTAGGCTGGTTGTACAAACCACCAATAATTACACATCGCACCATTAGGTTCTGTTTAGGAGGCATTCTTTCATGCATCGTTTATTGAATTCATTGGGAGAGTATATAAATGTTAACTCAGCAGGTCAGCATGTTATGTAAACACTGGTTTTACACTTCGGTTGTATACAGAAAGTGTATGCATATAGCTAGCTATGTATGCATCCCATGCACATCACAATGTACAATGCAGTCTAGGTCATTTATGTTGTTTACAAGTACAACAGGTCATTGTTTGACCTACATTCAAAGTTAGGCAAATCTAGAATTGTCTAGACTGCAACTAGTCTGGACTACAGACCCTAATAATACTACAGAAAATACCTGTTTGGGGAACATTTTTAAAATTCAGATCTTGAAATAACAAAAGGTTGTAACAGCCATTTCATCAGTCTTTGTGTATTAAGATCTTTTGCCATTCTGTAAAGTGAAACCTTGTAAAGTGAAACAAAGCATGATGGGTCCACTGAATTTAGCTCTTTATATCAGATAGCCTTGGGCTTAAAGCAATTATTACCTCACTATATCAGGTAACTTATGTGATAACAGGTCTCGATCGTTATCAAGAGGTTCCACTGTAGTAATGATCAATGTTCACAAACAAAATATTACATCTATTTAGGTTTTGCATACAATGAAAGTGATTCAATCAATTTTGTGGAGTTATAGGGCGATTTTATCATTTTTCTTTCAACTTGACCATGAGGAAAATAAAAATCTATAAATTATAGATTTTTTTATTTTTTTATATTAAATATAGATTCAGAATTATAAAAGAAATGAGCCCGAGGGTTAGACAATTAGATTATGGAAAGATAATTTTTCTTGCATCATTTAAATTCTTTAATCTTTCTCACTGCAAATGTTAACATATCACCAACTAAAATGACTAGAGACATCAATTTGTGCAAGGTCATGCTCTAATTAAGTCTCTAACCCCTGAGCTACATAGCACTTGTTTTTAAAATTCCTCCTCAATACACATGCTACTGCTAGAAGTAGAAGGGTTCAGGAAAGTATCACTATGAAATGCATTTTAGCTCAGTGCGGGATAGAACATAGTAAAAGCAATTGAGAGGTCTCGGGCAAAATCCTAAGCCTATTTTCTTTGCTCACTTTCATTTAATTAATTCATTCTGATCAGTTCCCATGTTTGGATTTTTTAAAATTAGGAATGCCTAATTTTGTTACAGTGGAACCTTTTTATACCAAACTTCAAAGGTTAAGGTAGTCTTTAAAGTATATGGGTTATCCATTGCTTGTGAACACTACCACGTAACATCCATGGTGATCTGTCATGCTCCTATAGTCCAAGATCTGTAATTAAAGAATGCAAACACAAACAGAGAAAGAGTGTTAGACTATAGCTATTGCACTTTCAGCCCATTTAAAGACAGTTGAATTTGGTAAAACATATTCTTCATAAACACCAGCTGGAGTATTTTCGGGAACAGTCCTGAATGAGTTAATACTATACTATAAACTTTCAATTAAATTGTCTTGTCCTCAAAAAGCATGTAGAGTAATCAAAGTTATCAACAAAAATTACCAAAACATGCAAATAAATTGAATAGAAAGGTGACAAATGATATTGAACACAATGAAGAAATGTGTTTGATTTATTTAGATACCTTTAATCATTCATTGCCACAAACCAATAAATACATTCACTAAGAAGTTGATCTCTGAGATATTTAGGTTGTATAATACCAATAATGAATTTATCATATATAAAAAATAAAACTTGAATGGCATTTTCATTATTCGTCTTGTCCAAATTAATACTTAATTATAAATCATGGGAAAAAGGCTAACCTCTGAAAAAAAGAAGAATCCTGCACATAAATGAGTGGGATGATTAAATATAGTACAAAGAATACCTGTGGATAGCTGATTAGCTGTGCATAGCGAGTAGAGAACCGGCAGATAAGTAATCCTGAAGTACCACCTGGTAACACCAGACTATCATCAGTCACCAGTCCTTGTTGAACCACATCCTCAAAATATTGCTATGAGATGAAAGAAAATATAACATTCATAAGAAAAAATATTCACTTAATTTCACTAACATGTTCAAATATATTGTTGAGAACACCAGCTTGATGTGTAGTGAAAATACAGGACCGAAATAGTAAAAAAAAAAACATCTGTTAAGAGAATGCAAATTAGTAATTAGCTCCTGAAAACAGTGAAGTTACAAACGAGCTCCTGTAAAGTCTCAGTTACAAAATCATGGGCGGAAAATGCAAAATTTATTTATTGACTGTTAGGGTTTAAACTGATGTTTAGTACTACATTTACTTTTCAGTCAAGAGCCAGTTATTGAGTAAACGTAAAAAGAAATCCTTGAAAAGCAATTTATAATTAGACATTTCTTGGTCTATCATTTTGTATTGTCATCAATCAATGATTTAGAATGGGCTACAAACGATACATCCTAAACGTGCAAACAGTGTCAGGGGTTTAAAAAGGAGCACCAGATAAAAATGTGAATTAATGGAATAATGCTTTCCAGTCTGGGGCTGGCATGTGTTTTGCAGGGCGCTTGCCGGCCCTGGACCTGGTCCTGGTCCTGGTATGGTGACTCAAGACACATCAGAGTAATAAGAGCTAAGTAATAAGAGCTGGTATAGCTTGTACTGTAGCACAATTTGAATGCCATTGCAGTGATTGGAAGAAAACAATTACCCAGGACCAGGCTCAGTCTCACTCTTGGAATCTATTTTCATTTTTTTTACTAAAATTAAAATGTAACTTCTAAATTAACTAGGCAGGACTTAGTTAGGACTCAGGACCACAATAACAATCAATTTGTCCATGATTAATGAATCACTGAGAGAGATGCTAGTACTTGTTGTAGTATAGCAAGGGGTTGCAATACCGAACGGGTTGTATTACCGTACATGCAAATTCCAATAGGAAAAACGTTCGAATTTTGAAAGTTGAATTTGAAAGTCGGCATTAACGGAGGATAATAAATGGATGTTTAGCAAACATTTTCCACCATTTCCCGAAGAAAATTGGCGCCGTGAGGCGTTAAACGCGCGTTTTGCCGCGCACCAGTGGCAGCGCGCATGTCAATGACATTCCCATGCAAAACATTCACGTTTGGTGCGTCCGGTTAATACAACCCGGTTTGTGCGCTACAAAAAATTCTGCTTTCTTGAAAGGGTGCCGTAAAAGTTCAATTTGCACAAGTTTGCCGCTTTTTTCTACGAAATAAGTTATCAATTCTTTATCTTGAGAATATATAGATCACTTATTTGTGTTTTATTCATATCTCTGTTCTTCATGTTGATCGTTTTCATGGCGTAAAGAAATGGTATCCGGTAATAGGACCCAATACCATACTAGTAGAACATCTAATCTCTCTAGTATTGTGATTAAACATAATTCCGGTTCTTGGCTTATCTAAGGTAGATAGCAAACCATCGTTTTATTTTTAAGGCCGAGTCGAGCCGGCCAGAGAAGCCGAGGATGAGAGCTTCGCCTGCCGACATGACCGGCGTGGCTCACTTCTAGTTCTAGCCCACCGGCAAAGCCAAACCCTAGGCAAGCCAAAGGCAAAGCCGGCGAAGTTACCTACTTCAGAAGTTCAGTACGGGTTCAGTACTTGGTTGCTATCCAGTATTCATGTCCAGTCTTAGATCGACAAAACGAATCGTTTTCATGGCCTATTTTACTGGTTATTTCAGTTAGAATGACCGGCAGTAAGAGACTGAATTAAATGTAAAAAGATGCCACACAAACAAAATATTTGTCGATCTATTTTAGCCGCGCCCAAGTTCCACTTCCACTTCCATATTTTTATTTCACGCTTAGTATTACAATTATGATATTATTTCAATCAAACGATCGACATGATGACAAGAATACACTAATGGCAGTATGGTTAATTATCTTTTTAGACACAATCTATAAAATATGGTATTACAGCATTAAAAAATAAAAATCGACTTACTATTTGTGAAAGTTGGCCTCCGCCGTTCTGTATTGTTGTCGTCTGCTATCGCAAGGCTCATCAAGATCAGTCAATATGCTTTGTACACAAAGTTAATATTGGACTGCCAAATATGTGTAATAACTTTGGAATGTCGGTGTAACTTCTTTTATTAAAAAAATAAATGGAATGACCGATTTTGGTTACATTTCACATATTGATGAAATGTCAAACAAAAATTATATATTTAGTGTCAATCTGTACAAAATCGGACTTCTGGTTTGTGTATCAAATCTACAATCTACGGAAAATGTGTACTGCCAACCCGGGCGCCCTTCAAGTGGTCACAAAAAATAATTCGAGTTGACCTTCCTCGAGGCAACACGCAAGTGTATACGCCCTCAACGTTCGTTGGTTAGAACTTAGCATGTTTATGGTGTCACTGCTGCCAGAGTGCCGCGATTTTTGCTAACCGGAAGAGCCTACAACTGGTTGCATTATGGGCTACTTGGAAACTACAGTAAACCAATCACAAAGCAGTTCATACGCGTCGTCACCGGATCGAGGTCAATAAAACAAGTTCATATGCATACGTCAGCATGGATTCCATTGTTCATAAGCGTGATACAAATCTAGGACAGTGCGCAGGAAAATAGGCGCGATAGTCTACGCTGCATAGCATAGAAGTATGAATAAACAAACCAACCCGTTTATAACTAGAAGGCTCACTTAACGCGCGCAAGTCACGTGTCCCATAGACTTTGTACATGGGCAACATGGCGGAGTGAACCGATTTTTGAAGCTCCCGTAGCCCACTTCTCTACGTCATCGCGTAGTGACCTAGAAATACTGGACCAATCATCATGCTATGCAGTGCGTAGACTATCGCGCCTATTTTCCTGCGCACTGTCCTAGATTTCATCACGCTTATGAGAACAATGGGAGCCATTGTGACGTATGCATATGAACTTGTTTTATTGACCTCGATCCCGTGACGACGCGTTTGAACTACTCTGTGATTGGTTAACTGTAGTTCCCAAGTAGCCCATAATGCAACCAGTTGTGGGCTCTTCCGGTGAGCAAAAATCGCTGCACTCTGGCAGCAGTGACACCCCCCTGCTGCATAGCATGATGATTGGTCAAATATTTCTAGGTCACTACGCGATGACGTAGAGAAGTTAGCTTAGTCCACGGGAGCTTCAAAAATCGGTTCACTCCGCCATGTTGCCCATGTACAAAGTCTAAGGGACACGTGACTTGCGCGCGATAAGTGAGCCTTCTAGTTATAAACGGGTTGGTTTGTTTATTCATACTTCTATAGCTGCATTCAGACGATAAAAGCAAATAATGTGGTTATCTTGTGGTTATCTCGTGGTTTGCAATTTTAGAGGTATCATGAGGTTATCTTGTGGTTTGCGCTCGTTTGAACACGCAAAACTCGTGGTTATCTTGTGGTTTCCAAACCACAAGATTGCGCGCACTGCAAAATATGCGCAATCTCGTGGTTATCTTGTGGTTATCTTGTGGTTTCCAAACCACAAGATAACCCAGGGGGGTGTCACTGCTGCCAGAGTGCAGCGATTTTTGCTCACCGGAAGAGCCTACAACTGGTTGCATTATGGGCTACTTGGGAACTACAGTTAACCAATCACAGAGTAGTTAAAACGCGTCGTCACGGGATCGAGGTCAATAAAACAAGTTCATATGCATACGTCACAATGGCTCCCATTGTTCTCATAAGCGTGATGAAATCTAGGACAGTGCCAAAGACGCTTAATGGAAAGACCGACCACTGGACAATTTTCTTGTACAAAGTGAATGGGCAGTGCGCGATGTCCTCAGTTAATGCGCGCAATTACAGTCCTGACGTCACAATGCAAATTGCACAGGGGGTTCCCCACATATTTATTGTTGCAGTTGTTGTTGTTGCTGCTGGCTTAATGTGAATGACTCGGCTATTTTTAGCCTAGCAACAACACTATTTTCGGAAATAAATCAGCTGACTAAGCGCACCGATTTTATAATGCGCACACATACGCAGTTATCATTGGTCAATTATTCCACAAAGCAGTATCATGTTGGGAAGAACAAAGTCGATTGGTTTGTCGGTGCGTATATTCCAGACAGTGTGCGTGATAATATGCAAATATCCAAATATGCCATTGCCTGTTTACTGTGCACGTTCTAGATCTGTGAATTTAACAATTCTTTATTTAGAAAATGTGAGTGAAAATCTCTAAAAGCTATCGACTATAATTTTTAGATATTTTTACCTATACAAGGACAATATTGAATTAGAAAAGCAATGTGTCCCCCAGGTGTACCCAACTTGGAGATAAGCTGATGTTCAATCGTCATACTAGCCTGAATTTGCCGAGTTTAAGTAAGTACGTTCTGATCCTTACTTTTGTTTAAATTAATACTAACAAAGGGAACATTTGTTCCAAAAAAGCTATCGACTATAATTTTTAAATGTTTTTTCATGAATTTAAATGAACAAGATTCAGTACTGTACCCAAACCTCTGGGTGTACCCTGATAACGACGCTGATGCGCATGTTGTTAGCCCAACCCGTGATTTGAACAAATGACTTGTATGGGAAGGGGGTGGTAGTGTAAAGGGAAAATAGAAACGTATACAAAGATGGAATACAAGGGATGTACATGTACATAGGCTTCACTACATACACAATATTATTATGCACCGCTTTTTATGAAATGGTATCGTCTAAGGCATTTCCCGGTGCGAGAGTCAGTCAAATCAGTCAAATATTCATACAAAAGGCCGGAATTCTATACAGCCAATCGGAAAGAAGAATTCCTTGGTTTAAACAATGTACCTGTACATTAGACATTTCAACTGGTTCATTTCCACCACGAGAAACACTTCTAACCAATCAACAAAAAACATCTTGTCACTGTGGTTCGACATCTTTCCCCATAGAAATACGTGTAATTTGGGGCTTTTTGGTTTTGTGTGAAAAGAAAAAAAGTGTTTCAAACCAAAAAGGCCAGAATTTTACATAATTTACGATAGAAATTGTATGGTCAATAATTCACATATTTATTCCATATTTATACTTTTTCAACTGGTTCGATTCGTTGATCGATGTAAAAGATATAGAAATTCAACGTTTTTGTAATGAATGTACAAAGGTCTATAGAGAAGGTTACGCACGCGCGCGCGGCTAGGCAGACTAGCAAAAATGCGCTGGACTAGAGAATTGTCTTGACTCTTGAGTCTTGACTGTAATTATGCAAACACCAGGCAAGAGCCAAGAGGCAAGACCAAGTTTAGAGCAATTCGCATCATTTTATTTGATTGAGTTCTTGAACGGCATCTTTTCTCCTGAAAAAGTTTAAACTTAAAGGTAAGAAAATATTGTATTGTTTATGTAAAATACCGGTAGGTGTTATATAAAGGAAATAATGACTGATTTTGTGTGAGGCAGTCTATTTGCACTTATCGTGGGACCCATCGGTACTATTTGAACTCGCTACTTCGTAGCTCGTTCAAATAGTACCGACGGGGCTGACGATTCGTGCAAATAGACATGCCATATCGCACTCAAAATCAGTCATTATTTCCTTGTTAATAGGCGATGTCAGAAAGAAAAATCCCGACCCATCTAAAATATACTAGTACAATTTTAATCCCGATAGCTCTCTAACGTTGACCGGTGTCAGACAGGCGTAAATAATACATGTATTTAAACAAACACATACGCATGCGCAATGCGCCGAAACGTAACAATAGGAGATAAACTGATTGAAGTTTGTACGGGTACAACATCACAATTGTTGCTTATCTCAGCTGTAATTATGGGATTGTTTGTGGGATTATTTAAAATCGGTGTCAGACAGAAAAATCCCACAAATAATACCGGTATTATTTAAAATAATCCTGCTTCGTTGCAGGATTTTTCGCAATATTATTTGCGAGATTTTTCGCGGGATTATTGGTGTCAGACAGCAAATATTCCAGAAATAATACTGGTATTTAAAAAATAGCGGAATGTTTTGCTCTGTCTGACACCGCCTTTTATATCGGCCATAACTTTTTTAAAGTCCATGAACTCCCATTTTTGTATTTTTTATTCGCAAAGATTATTAGTTGTAGATACGAATTATATGCCTCATTTACGCCATGGTAAATGTTATGACGTCACCATATCGAGGGTTAAAATAAAAAATGCAAATTTTAACCGATTTTAACAGATTTTTAAATCCATTACAGCGGACTTCCGACCACATCTCACTTAATTTACATCGCTTTTCTCCTAAATGTGGATATGTTGTAGCTGAGGTTATGCTTTACAAATTCTGTGCTATTAGTTTTTTGTTTTTTTTTTGACGACAGGATCATGGCAAAATACTTGGTTAAAACGCGACCTTTATTCATGTACGTGTTATATGAATGGAGGTTCCAATTTCCTTCAGTTTTGTATATGCTTTCTATCATTTTTTGGCCGGTATCTCGGCTATTTTGGCTCGGATTTTCCCCATACACACTATGAAAAAAAGGTGCAAAAAACACTGGCGGCTTCTTTAAAGGTACAACTTAGCACCTTTAAAGTTGCAAAGTTGTACCCTAAAGGTACAAGATTCCACCTTTAAAGGTGCTAAGTTGTACCTTAAAGTGCAAAGTGTCATTTTGCACCTTTAAAGGTGCAAATTTGTACCCTAAAGGTGCAAAGTTGTACCCTAAAGGTACAAGATTGCACCTTTAAAGGTGCTAAGTTGTACCTAAAAAGGAGCCGCCAGTGTTGCATACTTTGCACCCTTTTTGCACCTTTTTTTCTTAGTGTGTATTTCAGTATGTTGTAGCTGAGAGTATGCTCTAAAGGTTTTGGGATCTTAAGGTTTCGTTTTACTCACGAGATAATGGTAATATTTGTGATTGAAGGTTAGATCCCAAATCAGTTGAAAATTTATGGTAAACCAAAACGTAGGTTTTTATACTTTTTAACATACAACTCCTGTAGGAATTTCGCATTTGACTTGAACATTTGCATGTTGATAGGTATTTATAAGACAAATATTTAATGCATATTTCATTATGTTATTTCGGGTCAAAGGTCAAATATACTGTATATGGTTTCTATTAAACCATGCCTTGTATAGACTGAAATTTGGGCTAGACCTATATTCCATAGATCAAAAATGGTCAGTGCTATGAAGCTGAAAACAACGGCAGCCGCGTATTTCCACTCGTAACACAAATTAATTGAAAATGTCAATTAATTCATTAATTAATTAAATATAGTCCCAGATCAATGAAATACAATGTTATAAAGCCGAAAACTGACATTATTCAGACATGATAGAATGAACATTCCATATCTGTTGCCCCTCTTTTGTTCGAGTGTACGAAATAATGACGAATTCAAGTTTAGTTATTATTATTATTATCATTATTATCATTATCGTTATTATTATTTATAGTATTGTTATTATTATTATTATTATTATCATTATTATTAATACAGTAGTAGTATTATTAGCATTATTATCATGATAATTGTTATTATTATTAGTGTCACTACATTTGTAACCAACGACTCCAGGTGAAGCGGTCTGGGGCGCGTGTGAAGAATGACGCGACGCAGAAACGCGAAATTAAGCTGGCGCGAAGAATGGCCCTCATCATCGCGACGGACTTCGCCTGCTGGATGCCCGTCATCATCATGGGACTCCTGTCGCAGACTGGCGCAGTCACCCTCGACACCGGCCTCTACGCATGGACCGTCATATTAATAGTCCCAATCAACTCTTCGCTGAACCCCTTCCTCTACACGCTTCTCGTTTATCTCGAGTATAAGAAGAAGGCAAGCCAAAGCAGTGCCCCCAAGCAAAAGACCGATTCTACTAGCAAAGGCACGACAGGAAATACAATTAGTGAAGACCAATTGTAATTAGTGTATGTTTTTTTTCTAAAGGTTGAAGCTTAATTGGCAATCCGCGTGGTAGTGTTAGTTAAAGTTGCGCGGACAAGACATAAAGAGGGCCGGGGAAAAAATTACCTAGCCGCCCCCATTGGGCCGCGCCATGACAGTCATCTAGGCTAGAACGAACGTGCTGCTAAAAGGGGATACCAACAGTTTATACAGACGGCGCGTCTCGTGCGTAGCGCTCGCGTAATATGACTAGCGTCCTCTATTTGCCTTGTCCGCGCCACTTTAAGTGATTGTGGCACGGCAATCTGATTCGATGCATAATAGTACGGGCATTTGTTTGCGGCGGTGGGGGGGGGGGGGGGGGGGGGGGATGTGCAAGGTATGTGCATGGTACTGGATTGCACTGCACTGCAACGAACCGCGGTTTCACCCCCACAGGCCATGTAATACAGTGTGTCCCAGTCTCCCTGATACAACGAAACCGGATTTCATGGCACAAATTTTCTGTCATAATGAAACATTTCTTTGATGAGATATACATGAATGAAAAGCTTTGTTTCTTGTCTTTCATTTCATGTACAAATTATGACACATGATTCATTGTTTGTGTAAATTCACTCATGCATCAAGTCCATTGTCCAAGGGCGTCGATTTTTTCTCGCCATTGGGTGGGATGATTCGTCATTTTGACCATCTCTGGCGAGGGGGCGAAGCGACAACCCAGCAGCGTGCCCGGGTTTTTATGGCTGGGGGAGGGGGGGGGGGGGGCAAAGCTTTTGAATTCAGCTGTTTAGCAATGTGCAAACAAATTTGCAAGCATCATGTTAGATAGATACATATATTGCAAGCATTCTGATGGAACCCTGAATAGCATCAGTCATGGGATACCGACATTGGGAAGCTTATTGGGGGTCCAGGGGGCGGAGCCCCCGGAAGCTTTGGGATTTGTGGTTTGTAATATCCAGATATAAAAATGTTGTCTATATGTAAATATAGAGTTAACTATTCTTTAGTTAATTGACTTTTTAATTAGCTGTTTAGAGATTATTAAGTGCACATTGCAAGCATCCCGTTATGATGAGTGCACTGTCCAAGTTTGGATGCATTTTAGCCTGATAGATAAATACTGTCGATTGCAATCATCCTGATGGAACCCTGAATAAAATAAGTCAAGGAATACCCACATTGGAAAGCTTAGTTGGGGGTCCAGGGGGCGAAGCCCCCGGAAGCTTTGAGATTTGTAATATCCAGAAATACAATTAACTATTGAATAGTAAGCTCAATTTTAGTGAGGGAAGCGCAAACGCACAGTGGGCCAGGATCGCCTGAAAGTTTGCCAAGAGAGGAGTCTTGAATAAAACTATTTAATGAATAGAATAAGTCAAGGGATACCCAAATTGGAAAGCTTAGTTGGGGGTCCAGGGGGCGAAGCCCCCGGAAGCTTTGGGATTTGTAAAATCCAGAAACACAATTAACTATTGAATAGTTAGCTCAATTTTAGTGAGCGAAGCGCAAACGCACAGTGGGCCAGGATCGCCTGAACGTTTGCTAAGAGAGAAGTCCCGCAATAAAACTATTTAAAGGTATGGTGACAAGAAAACTGCCTCAAAATTGGGTTTTACTGCATCTAAGGTAGATTTTCATGAAGATTACTAATACAAACATATTTTCCTCGTGGGAAAACCCGGTAAAATAAAAAAAAATCAATTTGTAAATTCACTTTCGGAACCCCCGTAAAAAAACTGCGAACGGCGAACAAAAAATGACGTCATCTTTGTGACGTCACCTGCAGACAATCGCAGTTTAGCTCGGTCATAGACGTACACGCTGAGTGCAATACTCCCTTTGACACAGAGATATTATTTCCATTTGTTTCAATATTTGCAAACATTTGTTCAGGTTTATATCATGGACGATATACACTCAGATGTGTAGCTGCATCCTGCTACAATTTATTTCTGAGCAATTCTTAAGCATTTTCAGTAAAACCTCAATTTACAGGCAAAAACGAGTTTGTTTTACTAGCAAGTCATAGGCTCTGCATGTAAACAATGCACATTCCTCCGTGTTGCGGTCTGCATGTGATGTCATGAATCGGGTGACACGTGCGCATATTCTCGCTCCGCTATAAATGACTTTTTTAGGAACATGGAACGCCGATGCGAAATAAAGCAAAACAGTTGCATGAAATTTACCTTTTTTTCCCAACTTAAGGATTTCTTTGAAAAAAAGAGTGTGGTATATCAATAAAGGCACATATTTAAAGCTATAAACCTGAATCAAAGCCGGGATTTCCCCCCTCCTTTAAGATTTTGGATTTTGGCAGTTTATCTATATCAAAAAGTGTTTTAAAGAAGACTATATAGTATATATAATATGTATATTTTCTTTCACTGTATGTAATTTTGATGTTTTTACCTTGTAAATTCACTTGTAATTTAGCCTTTGGCTACAAATAGTTGAATAAAATACCTTGAATTGATTGATTGATTGAACA
Organism: Echinarachnius parma; assembly: GCA_037951105.1. NCBI lineage: Eukaryota > Metazoa > Echinodermata > Echinoidea > Clypeasteroida > Echinarachniidae > Echinarachnius > Echinarachnius parma. The sequence goes on along the minus strand of JBAMJV010006965.1, from coordinate 59,708 downwards.
ACTTCCATTCATGAGAGGGGGCAATTCTCCCTAATTTTAATGTTATTTTATATTTTGTGCCCCAAATATTGGGGGGGGGGGGATGATAATACAGGCCATCCCCCCCACCTGAAATATTGGGGAGGATATATCCCCCCATCCCTCCCGTGATCGACGCCCCTGCCATTGTCATCTGCTAAATCAGGAAAACTGAGCGACTACTTACTCAACTTTCTAGACGTATTTTCGCAGAAATCAGGCATGTTTTCATTGTACTTGTTCTACGGCATACATCGTTAATGCTTTGTGCATGAGGTGTCATATAAAAGATAAAAGTACGAATTGTTATGCAGTATTTGTCCTTTTTCAAAATAAGTACGCTTACTACCCTAAAGAATCACCAACAAAACTCACCCAAACTTGCAATTTTTGCGTGCAAATAGCATTTTGGTAGCACCAATTTCCATTGTTTTAATTCAGTCATGCGTGAGTTATGTGCCAAAAGTTGTACATCAAATGAAAGGAGATAAAGAGAGATTTTTATAAATGTATCCCTTATCAGATAAATTATTCATTGTGACTGAAAATTTCTGCCAGCAAAAAAAAATTTAAAAAGATAGTTTAGTGCAGTTTGCTCTATTTGAGTTGTGCTTGATCAATTTGACCAATCGCCAATACCCATTTTATTACACGGTCCAGGCGGGCGATTTTTTTTTTTTTTTTTTTTTTTTTTTATGGATTTTTCTGTTTGGATTGTGACCAAATGCTTATAAAAATGATCGCTTACAGCAATATAGCTTATTAGTAGCCCCTGAAATTTTAAAAAGAGCCCGGAAATGTGTAGCCCCCGAAAGGTTGAAAAGTAGCCCACGAAAATGGAGCCCCCGAAATAAAAATATTATTTTTTTCGAAACCGCGGTCTCAGCGCAGTTAGCTAGCTGCATCAATCAAGCATGGCTACATACTAGCGGTCATACAGCCCGATCGAGGAATCATGTAACATTAGTAACCAAACTTGCTCAATAATATTACAAACTAATCATGCTCGAAAGGTATAGAAAATTACAAACGATTAAGCAAAAAGCCTGTTATTAAAACACAAGAGGGCGCTTTTTTTAAGCATTGGTTTCAACCAGTTTCAACCACTTTTGAACATCTAAAAGTGTAAGCATTTTTTAGATTAAAATAAAATAAAAACACTGAATGTAACATTAGAAAGAGCATACAATTTTAATGACAGAATTAACTTTATTTGATCAAAATCGGTTCAGAAACGGCTAAAATATCAATAAATCTGGGGCCCAGATTTATTTAGATTTTGATCAAATACAAATAAAATTGTATGCTCTTTCAAATGTTACACTAAGTTTTTCATTATCTCTCAAAATACCTTGTTCGTGCATCGCCCTCTTTACCAAAACTTAACTACATCTTTAACAAATATATACAGGACAATAACTTGAGGGGGCTCATAATTTATGTAATTTGTAATTAACTTTGGATAAATTAATAACTTACTGATATTCGTAGATTACAACTGTCGTGTCATTAACACGACAGTTGTAATCTACGAATATCAGTAAGTTATTAATTTATCCAAAGTTAATTACAAATTACACCGGTAAAATGTTGATATATTGATCAAATAAATAAAATAATATAAGTAAGTTAATATATATAATAATAAATAAGATAATATAAATTAGTTTTTACGCATTTTTGCAGATTTAAAAGCGCCTTTGATACAGTCTAAATACTAAAATTCTACTTTTAAAATAACTTCGAAATTACGTCAGGCTGTTCCTATAATGGTTATTAGTGTAATTTGTATTTAAATAATAGAAGTCAAAGGGTAGCGATTTGTGACATTTACAAATGAAAGGTCATTATCCCTTGGGGTACCACACGGATTTATACTAAGTTATCTCTTGCTTTTAATTTATATTAATGATTAGGTAATGGTGTTGAAACATTGTAGTATAATTATCTACGCTGATGACATAACTCTTCACTCGAATAGTTTATCTGTTTATTATAGTCAAAGAACATTACACTAAGAAATGAATGTCAAAATATGGTTACATGCTATTAAATTGAAATTAAACCCAATCGGTGATCATTGGCACTCCACAAATATTAATTGATGTTATGTCTAATAAGGACATTATATATACACAAATTGACGAAAAAGTTTGTTAACAATGTTAAAGTACCAAATTCGCCCTGGAGTTATTTTTGACGAGCATTTGACCTGGGCAGAACATTTGCATTACACAATGTAAAAGTGTTGTATAGGCCATGTTAACGAGCGTAAAGACATGCAATATGTTCAAATGGATACTCTGAATTATTATGTTTGTGCTTGATACAATATCAAATGTGTTATTGTTGTGAAATAACTATGGGAACTTCATACTTGGGGAGCTGAGAATGTGTACAATATCATTGCGCGGGTCTGAACTGTACCACATGACTAGGGATAATAATATGCGCTTTGAGCACCTTATATTAGGTGGATATTGCGCAATACAAATATCCTATATTATTATTCTTTTTTTTTATTATACTATTCATCAAAAAGAAGGAGCCGCACGGATGATTTATTGTCGTAAGTTGCATACCCCTTCGTATACATAGGAAATGTTTAATCAATTAGTATGGTTACGATTTAATGATGGTGTGATATTTCTAATGTGTTTTATGTACAAATGTCTTAAAGATATATTCGTGTATTGGTCAAGGTCCACTTTAGCGACTGAAACTATAATCTTATCATGTAAACATAATAATAAATGACTAAGCATTCTTCAATGAAGATATAAATCCGAAATATTACGTTAGAGGGAATTTGTATGCGAAATACATGTTCGACTGCCAACGATTATGCGACCGTTATGTGCAGAAAACTACATCGACAAATGTATAGTGTTCATGGCCTCTTTTTCTGTCGCCCATTTTAAAGACAGGCGACAGTTTTCACCCGTTCGCCGACCCGTTCGTAGCTCACTTATTGGCCTTCGCACGAGAGGCGTCAATTGTACGGTCTATCTTTAGACCGACAGTAAAAGACTGCAATTAAATGTAAAAGAGGCCATGAAAACGATAGGTATTCGAACTAGCAGATACCTTCTTGGTTAGGAGACTTAATAACAAATAATTTTGAAATCAAGTTTTACAACTATGAGAGCATTTGAAAGGAAATGATGCTCATTTCACATGTTTTATGGAATGAAATTACAAATGTAATCAAAACCAACCAGAACCCTTACAATGGGACATTTCGGGAAGTACCAATAGTCAAGTGCCTTTTATCGCCTATATTCTTGTTTATATTGTGATTCGTTTGTTTCTGTTTTTGCTACTCATTCATTTTAGACTCGACACGCTGAAAACTTTAATTTAATGATTCATGAGGGTAGCACAGAATAAGTTAAACATTCTGTATTATGAGAATCTCTTTTATATCGCTCTGAAATAGTTTGACTACCGAAAGTAACTTGTTTTGATTTAGTTTAGAAATGTCAAGTTATACAGCTTTTATATTGTTTTGTTTTGTTATATCTTGAATAAAGGCCTTAATGGGTACCACCGCCCAAAAATAGTGTACTTTTAAAATAAAGGTATCATCTTTAGTATTCCTTTCCATCAACAAGTTCACAAAAATATGTGTCCAGAAAAGGAATATATAATTAGAAAAGGGATCACCATTCTAAAGCATGCACGTTAAAGTGTATGTATGTACTAGACTAAGTGTGTGCAGAGCGAACGAATCGCCGGGATTCTATTCTCTCAAAACATACGCATGGAAAGTATTGGCGGATTCGAGGATATAGTAAGTCGTAAGTCGGGTAAGTTAATTGCTTTAATTATAAATAACACAAACCTTTTCAAAATGTAGGGTATATATTTGATATCACAAAACGGTATATATAAAGCCTGGTTGTCTCCTTTAAAGGTGCAACTGTAAAGTGTCAGATACAGTATTGCCCAAAATGATATTTGAGACTTCAATCCTATACCAAAATCATTGTAAGATATATCCGAATGATGTGTGAAAGTTTCATTGAAAAGTAACACTGCTTTCCTGGTTAAAAAAGCAAAAATTTGCGTCAGCTTTTACAACAAATTACTGTTTGACGTTTATGCACCTTTAAGAACCTGCATCAAAATAATTATTATGTTTAATGCAATATTGCTATAATTTATATTGTATGATACATGTAATAATAACATTATTGTGTTTTGTCGCTTTTTTATGTTATTATTGTTGTTGTTCTTTAGACGTTGTGCTCTACGTGTAGATATGTATATATTATTCCAATGTATTTGAAATGTTGTATTGATTTGTATGTTTCATGTTTGTATTATGTATCCTAGGGCCACATGGGAGACCAACTTATTGTTGAATGGGCCATCCTGGTAAAACATTTGTAAATAAATCAATACATTAATAAATAATAAAATAAAATAAATAATGCATACATATTATATCAACACATATAAGAAATTAATTTAGATTTAATATAATACATCATTCTGTGAAGGAAGATCGAATACACGCCTAATTAACCAATTCGAGAATGATGGCGACTGACAATGATTTAAATGCAGAAGTGATTTATTATCTTAATCATTAAAGATTGACGGAACCATGCATACTACTGTAATCTTAATGTTAAACTTGTTTAATGATTTATGTACATAATTTTTTTTGATATTACAGGAACCTAATCGACTGTGTCCGTTATAATCAACTTCTTAGATTTAATTGAGTAAAACTGTAATTCAATTATTTATCATTGATATTTGTTATCCATGTTTGTCATTGTATACCGTGAACTGTGCCCTTTGCTTTTAACAGTAGTGTTATACGTTACTACACTGTTAAAACGCTGTGTAAAAATGGTTGTTTAATCTTTTCATACAACTTTAGGTGTAGCATGATAAGTTGTACTAAGAGGTGTTGCGTGATGCGGCTATGTTCTAGCGTTGATGAAACGTGTAAAATCACGTGATAGTTTCGATCGCAAAATCAACGTGTCAAAACCCCTTTTGTCCCATTGCGAACCAAGCGAACCGAGTTAGCGCAGTCGATAGAGTGAGGCTTATGACCTAATGATCTCCGGTTCGATTCCGACCTTGCCGCTTTACATCTGTTTTGTGTTTGCTATTTCAACAACAGGGTTGATGAAATTTATTCTAAACAACTGTTGTTGAACAAATTAAAACACCAGTTGTGTAAATATTAAACAACTGGGTATGTTAAACAGCGGCTGTTGACAAATTTCAACAAGTTGTTGAATTTTTTACACAGCGTTTTAACAGTGTATATAGTATAGTTGTATATTTCAATCATGAGTTATTGTTTAGCCTTGTTATTCATTTTATCATATCCCTGAAAATGTTACATCAACATTATACCCCTGTAAATATGTTGTGCTTTGTACTTCGTTTAATCTCGTAGTATGACTAAGTTAGTTTTATGCAACAAGTATGACTGTAATACTGTTATTGTATTTTATATGAATAATATAATGTTTTCATTGTACAGCGCGGCATGTGGTTAGACTGTCCTCTTTGCTTCTTACAGTAATTGTATATATTACGTACCTACAAAATACTGGTATATATTAATAATTAATCATGCTTTTGGCTTTGTTATTCATTTCATCCTCTCCATGTAAAGGTGGATACATCAGCATCATACTATTCCTGTAAAGTTGTGTTGTTGCGCATTGTTTAATCTCTTTGTATGACTAAGTTAGTTTTATGCAGCAAGTTTGACTGTAAAATTGTAATTTAATTATATATGAATGATATTTGTCTCATTGTGTATTGCGGCATGTGGTTAGACTGCCTCCTTTGCTTCTTACAGTAGTGTTATATAGTACGTAACTTAAAGGTGCACCTGTTAAGTGTCAGATATTTCCCAAAAGGACATTTGAGACTTCAATCCTGTACCAAAATCATTGTAAGGTATGTCCGAATGATGTGTGATAGTTTCAGTGAAAGAGAACACTGCTTTCATGGTTAAAAAAGCAAAAGTATGCGTCAGTTTTTATAAAGAATTACTGTATGACGTTCATGAGGTTTATGACCGTTCATTAACGCTCTTGAGCTGAATGATAGATATCGTCATACTAAAGGGGCATTTGAAATAATCTAACCCTATTTTATTCTTCTCTTACCATACAACACGGTAGAAGAGAAACGAGGAAGCTCCAATATTTTTTCGTGGAGTTAGACACTTTACAGGTATCCCTTTAAGAATATTGGTATATTAATCATTAATTATGTTTATAGCTTTGTTTTTCAAGTCATCTATCCATCTAAAGGTTTATACATCAGCACCATAATAATTATTCCTGTAAAGTTATTGTTCGCATTATTCAATTTCTTAGTATGACTATTAAAGTTAGTTTTATATTCAACAAGTTCGTATTTTAAAATTTAAGAATTGTCATGGTGACCTTTATCTAACAAGACTAGCTTTCAGATGGTCACCTCAATGCCATACATAATCGCTGTTTAATAAGCTTAACTGACTTGTATATGTCATTGGGTTGTGTTTATGGAATAAAGGGAATTTGAACTTGAACATTGGCTGAATAATCTTGTCTCATAACTATTTAGTCCCATGGTACGCATTTTTATACTAGCTAAATCCTTCATCATGTTCTTAGACATGACTGAAGAACATGTTACATCACAACATTACTGTATTCGCGACGCGCGCAAAGTTAATATCAAAAGGTGCGCAAGCCTTCACCAAAAATGTCACAAAGCCACGCTCTGTTAGAATGTTGCCATTCGGAGTAATCGGGAAAATTGAGAAGGGAAGCGGGCTACCCAGCCCCTGCCACGCCCTAGTCCTTTTCTCCAGCCTCCAATCACACAATCAAGATCACATAATTTTCATCCCGCTAAATTTGTTTTTTTCTTTACGGCGCCATCTGTCGGTTCCGGCCCGAATTTAATAAATGAAAGTTATCCTGACATCATGTGAAGGTGTTATGGGCCCCATTGCAGAAAGAGTTATCCCGACATCATTTGAAGGTGTTCTGGGCCCCATTTCAGAAAGAGTTATCCCGATATCATGTGAATGTGTTCTGGGCCATTGCAGAAAGAGTTATCCCGACATCATGTGAAGGTGTTCTGGGCCCCATTGCAGAAAGAGTTATCCCGACATCATGTGAAAGTGTTTTGGGCCCCATTGCAGAAAGAGTTATCCCGACATCATGTGAAGGTGTTCTGGGCCCCATTGCAGAAAGAGTTACGATTGATCGTAAATGGCCTTAGTGCTCGTTACTTACAATCAATCCAAAATTTACGATCAATCCTGTTGCAGAAAGAAGTTACGATTGATATTAATCGTAACTTTTGGTCGTAGGTTTTTACAATGATCGTAACTTTACGATATGTAAAAAGGTCCTGATAATTTTACGATCAATCCTATCTAAGGGGATGTACATGGACAAACATATCAACATACATACTCATTCAAGCACATAAATACAGTTAAAACTCATCCTTATTCACCCATACAGAGTTACACATTGATTCATACATACGTGCATACAATACAGACATATACACATATATACATACATAAACACACACATACATACATATCCACACACACACACGCATACATCCAGTCAAACCTTTCTCAGCAGCCTCTTGTCTATACCAGCAAACCTGTCAACAGTGATCACTAAAGGTGATCCACTGATAAGTAAAACAATGGTATTAATCTATTTGTAGAGGGCACCTAATTTCAGTAGCAACTTTTCTTGTTTCTCTTCAGTGGTCATTATACTACGGTTTGACTATATTAAACCGTAAAGGCCTGTATAGAAACAAAGGGTAATGCTTAACTTGACTGAGAATGAAACAGCCAACAAAGTGCTTTTTTTATATTCTTCAAATTTGTAATCCAAAAAGAATATACAACACATAAAACTTTAGATTCATTCCATCAAATTTAATGTTATCAATTTGCAGTGAAATGAATACAAACTCTAATGACTATGTCAGTTTTTTTCCCAAGATAAAATCATAATACATGTAATACATAACAATAATACTATGCTATGTAAGAGTATTATTTAGACGCCAATAATATTTGATCATCAGGTACAGTTAAAAACCCACACAATGATATAGTGCACAGGCACGCCGATTCCTCCGAAAACACAATGCATTTGGGGGGGGGGGGGGGGGAGGGCAGAGCATTGTTCACAAACAATGCTCCCCCCCCCCCCCCCCCCCCCCCCCCCCAATGCATTGTGTTTTCGGATGGAATCGGCGCCACTGCTTGTGCACCATTAGTCTATGTTCTATACTCTGTTATACACCTTTCCCCCATATATCGCGTAACCCGGTGCATCTACGCACGGTGAACCTGTACAGAAACATAGTATAGGTAAACTTGGCAATAGCTCCTCCCATCGCGAGTGATAGACAGCGCACCGCCTGTGTTGAACGTATCGCGTAGGTTCAGATCGTAGTCTGTGTATTGCACACCAAATTACAAATGTCAGCCGAATATCTTCACTTCAAACTTAGTAGTTTATTGTAAAAACACTTGTAATCAATGTTGTTTTCTCTTTTTATACACCCACTAATGAAACACATTATCATTTTACTATGGGATCCTGACTTAGTTCATTATTTTGTTATTCACAGAGTACAATGTCCATAATGCAACTCATATTGAAAACTAATGCCCGCCGTGAAAATCCACTCGAATTCCCTCGCCTTGCCAACTTTTCCTATACTCTGTATACTCCCCAGAGAGAATACTCTTCTTGCCCGCCAACCCTTCTTGCTCAATGCACCAGCTCCTACGTCGTCTTGACACATGAGACGGTCATCCTTCTCCAGCTTGGGCGGACCCTTTCGTTGTCTTCTATTTGGGGTAGTCGACCATATAGTTGGTTTGCTAGGTTTAACAGATTGCTGCGGACAAGGGAGGCTGCTTGATGAGCTGAAATATAATACAATACATGAAGAGAAAAAAGTTGTACTCAATATATTGTACAAGATAGTATACACAGTCTAGTTACCTAAACTACATTCAATGACACAAAGTTTCATCATTCAGATTTATAAGTCTTGTTCCCATGGTCAATGTCTGCACATATTACCTCGAAATGGCACGGGACTAGCTGTCACAGAGATAAAATACTAATTGAAGGCATTTTGTTTTGGTCACATCATATCCAGTCCATGCTCACCTGCAAACTGAAATGCTCAGGCGATAAAGTAATTAAATTACATTTTATAAACCAGTGGCCATATTCATAAAACCCCGATAAGCTAGTTGGTTGATCAAATTACGATTCTACTTCGTATGGCCTAATGAATCGGAATCAGGTAGGACGCACATCTGTTGCGGCCGAAATAGCACCACATTTTTGTAGACAATAGGTTTTCTATTGATATGCAAATGAGCTCTCGCTCCCCCGTGTATATATACGCCGCGGTTTCGCGACAACGCCATTGTATATTTGTGTGTAGCCGAGTAGCACCGCATACTTACCAGCACACCCTAATGCGCCGTCAGGCGACCGGGTGGATAGGCCTGTATGCCCCGCGAGGGGACCAGGTTTACTATCAGCTGAAGCTCCCTATTGTGCCATCAGGCGGCCGGGGAGAGACGGCCAACCGCTACCTGTATGCCCCGTCAGGGGACCAGGTGAGAATCTGTACGTCGAAATCGGCCATCGAATACACCCGCTGATGATGCCTGAATCTCCCGTCGCTGATGCCGGATCTAACCGTCGCTGGGTGCTGGATTTACCCGCCACTGATGATAGGTCTGCCCGCTGCTGGAACCGGAGTACGGGGCCTTAGCCGATCGAGACGCCAGGAGCTTGGATGGAGATGGAGCCGACATGAGGGTTTTATCTACCTTGTTGTTATAAAGGCCAGCATATACACAGCTCCCTTTGAGGTAGAGCCATGAAGCCGCTTTGGGCCTCTTTCGATTGAGCCGGCTACTGTACTGTATTAGCCTAGGCTATATATTGGTATATGAGAAGCCATGGAATGGCTACTAGATGAGGGTTATCTGAGATATATCCCGGCCTGAAATAAGGCGATGTTATATACATGCAGGTGGACTCGAATGGGCTCTTTCATTCGGTGTGATTTTTATCCCACACACCATAGTTATCGACCGAAAGGAATAATGGTATGTATTTGATGTTACATGATGTCACATGCCATGTTACAACCCCACTTGGTCGATGTGTGATCAGATGGTTCTCTGAACCGGGGCCCATATCCACGGTATTCTCGCGGCTAGTGGCCGCTGCAGTCGTGAGATGGAGACCGTTCGGTCGCTTCGATGCAACGATGAAGCGGAGTTTATACGGATAAGGAATGGTCGTGAATGATTATACTACATTATGGCCATTTGTGCCTGAATTGGAATTGGTTATTCTAGAACCGATAATGATACATAGTGCCTTATTTTATATACTGGCTATGCCCAACTTACACATTGTGGTGTAATGGATGAATTTTAGCACGGCCATGTACTAAATATTTACAGTTTGACGCATTTGCGCTGACCATTTTCTGTCGACTTGTGTATACCGTGAGATGCAGGGCGCTTCGATCACGGTGTCGACCTTTGGATGGGCACGTGCAGGATATCAGTTTTGCCCTATTTGCCGGGTGCCAGTGTTTTCGGTATTGGAAACTGAATTTTAGCCTACCCGCCAGCTTGGCTGTCGTGGTTTTAAAACAATATGACTATACTGGCATGATTTACGTGCGGAAAGGTATCTGATTACCCGAACTTGAATTTTAGCCCAGCCGCCATCTTGATTATCATGTTTTCGTTTAAACATACTGTCATGGGAAATGCGGTATATGACCACCACAGATTGTTAAGGTGATTTGGTATGCGGTTCAGTATTCATTTTATGCACTATATCTAAGTTGGTGCTGTCATCGTTACCGTCGTTCAGCTTAACGACGCTCATCCTTTGATTAGTCATTTGTCGACATGTCGACCATTTCAAGGAGCCTTTATTTGGGCGGATCGTGGTATGTCCACGCGGATTATGACGGGTCATTTGTTTGGCTTGAAGACGGATAATTTTACTCGTCTAAATTGTAAGAGGAATTACAATACAAGGGCGTTTGGCTGTGAGCCAATGCCCCGCCCTGGGCGCGTGTCAGTCTATTGCTCGCTTTTTGGCGCACGTAGCCATGGATACTTGCTATTGAATGTTATCAATGGGGCGCCTCTTTAATAGTACGAATGCAAAAGCTCCCGGCCCGGTATGTGCGGTCTTTATGTTCGTGCAGTTGTATTATGTGAAGGTGTACAGTTTTATCTCCGGTCATCCGTGCCTAGTTTCACGATATGAGTACAGGGGTCCTCCCCTTATATCGTACGATGTAAATTGTTCTCATGTCTTAGTCGAATTACACACTATTCTTATGCCTTTTGACTTTGCCAGAATTAGGCAAGCTATTGTCAAGGGTAAACCGGACATTTTCATTACCAAACAATGCAAAGCAGAGCTGACTAAGTGGTTCCGGAAAGGATACCTCTCTGAAGACAGTACGGCTGAGAGCTCATGTTCTAGTGCCAAGACATTATGGTGGACCCGTCTGGCTTAACCTTATGAAGCGGTGGCGTGCTAAGCACAACACATTCCACCGCATTTGTCTTATAGTTGTCGCATTCCAGGTCAGTTCATCAGGCGAGAGGATTATCCCCATACCACTCCTTTTATTCGTGTTGCTTCGCCCTGTTATGTGTTCCGATTTGAAAGGATGTATATCCGAGTAGGTGGATATTTTAGCTTGAGAACACATCATTATTTGTTCTGCATGACAACAGTATCGTTCATTTCTATAGCAATACAAAGTGGACATGAGTGAACAATGTTCAAGGTGTGAACATACTTTGTTGCCCCTATATCATAGGTTGCGACAACTGACAGTCGAATCTGAACAATGCGTTCTGTTTAGGCACGGTAATACCGACACGTATCTGTATTGACGGTTGCGTGCTATCGTCCCGCTATAATGGATTGAGTGTTGCAGTATTTTATTCATACTAACGTTGACGGAGATTAGGCAGTCGTTCATACTAATCTATTTGCGGAACTAGATTATTTGCCGTGATCTATTGATTGGCGTTTTTGACGCCAGGTGATCGATCTATATATATATATTGTATATGGCATTATCGTGATTCAATGCCCTAGTCGTTACGCCTACGTAATTTGTTTGGGGCGTGTTTATATCGGAACTAGCGCCTTATGATCCATTCTTTAGAAGCACTACTGCACAATCATGTGTCAATGTCCGTTTCAGCATTGGTCAGTCGTACGTGCGGACAGAAGCTGGTTTGAATACTTTTCGAATTGTTTTTGCGAAGGAAGCGTATACATTCGGTTTCCTCGGCATGGTTGACGCATTACACGTGACAGGTGTAGCTTTCAGATACTTGTTTATCTCGGGGTTACTTCAATGTCTTACGTTAGTTTGTTTTGAGTGATCGCTGGGCTTGTCCCGGATCGGATGGCACAGATGTATTGATTATATCACTCTTGTTTAGGACCGCTTTAACGGTCGTGTGTACCTTTGTATAAGGTACTTTAGAAGCAACACACTTGGAATAACCTCGAGTGGTTTTCGTTGTTTGTTTGTTTTTTTTGTTTTTTTTCGAAATTGGTAATTTCGGACCGCCGGTTCGACTTTCATGTTGGGCGCCGGTATGTTAGCATCATATGCATTTTAATGTAAGCCCCATCGTTATGCGTTAGCATAAGCCATCAGCATGATCAGTAGGTCGATGGCATAAGGTTTATTGCCACAACGTTTGGATCCAATTGCAGCATGGTAGAACGGCGCCAATCTGGTCGCCTTGATAGTCAACGATACGTTTGTTATCGTGCCGCCCTATTGTGTGGCGAACACTTTGTGATATTGCGTTCATTTGTAATATGTAAATAAGTATTATACTATACGTGTTGGATCAATGGCATTATTGTCTTATCCCGTTCATGACTGGTTCCGTATACTCGGGCTAGGGTCGTCGGAGAATATAGATGTATAAAGTGGATTGATCAATCCTTACGGACAGGCGGAGAAACCGCCTGAAAGAGCTTTCGCTGAAAGGGCCATATAAACGTTAAGTGTTGATTGTCACTATGATGGTACGGATAAAATCATTATAATGCAGGATAACACTGCTTTTCTCACATAAATAATGTATGGATTCCGTGTGCAATGGCACTGCATGTTCCGTTGGGATCGTGAACATTCGGAATTGTTGAATCATACTGTCTTTTTCCTTGTTATTTGGTACACCGTACTTAATCTCGTAGTTTTATATTTGAGTTTAGACTCTCCCTCACTCTCGACTTCAGTGAGTGATAACAACCAGAGGAAGAGAATATGTTGGCTTAATTTAGATGATACAGCTTTTTTGATTTGGATTTCTAGCTCCTTATTCCGGGGATCGTATTATTCGATCCCGAGATTACTGTACAGGTATGCAGGATCACGCGGACACATGTACGCGTCGCGTTTGTCCGTTCGTGGAATATGTTTACGCGGACATCATGACTGTATTAGTGCAAGCTATATTATTGATGTACCTATATTCTTACGGGCACTGATTTAGGATGGATTTTATTTGGCCGTCCGCGTGACTTGTCTATCGGGCACGACAATTCTGGCTACTGTCGTGCGTAGTATTAGCTCCCCAACTCTGGCTTTGAAGGTCCTACCTGATTCCGATTCATTAGGCCATACGAAGTAGAATCGGAAAATTAAACGAGATTTAAATGAAATTTAGATTGAAGTTTAATTATGATTCTACGAAGTATAGGCCTAATATGAGGAATCAGGTACCCGCCCTACTATCCGTCGGATTGACTGGGGTATAAAGCTTATCGAAGATTCTTTACACTTTGAGTGCCAGGGATTCGTATACTCTATCACGTCTATGGCGTTATAAGACCCGTACCCTTGTGGAGTTGGGCGAGCCTTTTCTTTGAAGAATGGCGTTGTCGCGAAACCGCGGCGTATATATACACGGGGGAGCGAGAGCTCATTTGCATATCAATAGAAAACCTATTGTCTACAAAAATGTGGTGCTATTTCGGCCGCAACAGATGTGCGTCCTACCTGATTCCTCATATTAGGCCTATACTTCGTAGAATCATAATTAAACTTCAATCTAAATTTCATTTAAATCTCGTTTAATTTTCCGATTTCGATGTCCGCTAGGCTTAACTGGTATTCACAAAAGGCCGATAGGCTAAATTCGCTATCGTAGTCAAGGCCTGGCCTAGCATGACAACCCATCTGTCTAAATTCCACAAGCATTTGGTATTCCACGACATTGTTAGTCGAAATGCGAACAATTACAACAATAGATCTGCGGTGCCGACTAAATGCATTGAAATCTATTTATGCGGGACGTTCTGAATAGAGCTTTGTTGGACTTACAACAAAGGCGTGAAGTTGAATGACGACCTAACACCCAGCTAATTTTTTCTTATTCACCAAAGCCAGATAGGACAAATTTTAGCGACACTGGACCAAAAATTTAGAGGTACTCTGATGTACCTCTAAATTGCTAGCAAGTAACAATCTGCCCGGTTTTTGTGTGTATATGCGTGTGGCGCGATCGTGAACATGGCAAGGAGAATATTCGAATAAGGGATATTAGAGATTTGTTTATGATAGCGTGATGTTAGATCAAAATAGTTCCCCAAGTAACATACTTTTCCGTGTTTGTCCTAGCATCCTTGTACTTCAGCAATAACATCTTTTATCAGCTTAAATTACATGTTTTTATATGGAGAGTAATTTGCCTTTATTTGTCCTTTTTGTGACATATTAGCTTACTTTTGCAGTTCGGATTGATTTTATGTGATTTCAATTCTGTTTTGATGAATCTATCTATATAATACTATTTAATGCAATTTCGTTTCTGTTTTTACTGCAATTGAATAGTTTCCCTTGTCATGCTATCATATTATAAGCGTGGCGGAACTTGATCGTAATGAGGAGGGAGATGTATTTGGTTTTACTTCATTGGCTATGAAAACATGTGCTTACGCGTGATCCCTCCCCCCCCCCCCCCCGCCCCCCCCCCCCCCCCGCCCCGAAAAAAAACATCATTCCTACTCACGCTCATATGTACAGTAACACCCTTACATTTAGGAATTATAGCAAGCTTTTTGTTTTGGACACAAGTTACCGCCCTCCCCCCCCCCCCTGTTTACCCCAGATAAGACAATTATGTTCTACTACCCCCCTTACTGTATAACGTTGTAGAACACATAACAAACTCAATACGACGCTTTTATGATTGGAACAATAAGGAACAATTCGTTCATTCACACGTTCGAGTAAACTGCGCTTTTATGCGATGTCAAACAAACTTGCAACAGATGGAATGTTACCATGACAGCCACGATGAATAAATTAGATCATCCGAGTTGTTAGCTTGTTATCGGTATGGTTAGCAGTGCTTCTTGAATTACGATTTAGCAACCCGCTACGAAGATTTAAAATGGTTATTGTATTACAGGGCTTAGACGCTCGTTGATTGGTCGATATGGCAAGGGCATAGACAGCGTGCAAAATCTACACACAATACTAAAGACATATCCATGCACGTGTGTGTTGTGCACTGGCTTGTGAAAACAAAGGTGATCACCCAAGCGAGTTGTGTGAGTTCCCCGCTAGTTATCGTCCAAACTGGCCTTTTGGCAAGGAGATAAGGCCTAGCTGACAGATAGGCTATCGGGCTTTTATGAATATGGCCACAGCATTCTATTTGAAAACGGGCCCACATGGTCATCAGCATAAAGTAAAGCATACAATCTTAAAAAGTCCTCTACAGCTTGTCCCAAAAAAAATTACAACGGCACTTTCCGCAACGATAACTTTAAAGATATTAGATCAATCAAAATGATATTTCAGGGTATGAAACTATAATTTATTACCTACATCTTGCAGAAAACCCTATTCGATTGCTTCAGGGGTCATGGAGAATGAGGATCTTTTGTCAATCATGTCATGTGTCCATTTTCGTTCATAACGCGTGAACAAGTCCATTTTCATTCATAACGCGTGAACATAACGAAAATGGACACATGACATGATTGACAAAATATCCTCATTCTCCATGACCACTGAAGCAAATCGAATAGGGTTTTCTGCAAGATGTAGGTAATAAGTTATAGTTTCATACCCTGAAATATTATTCTGATTGATTTAATATTTTTAAAGCTATCGTTGCAGAAAGTCCCGTTGTCAATGGACAACACGTCTCCTTACAAAATCTGGAGGGAAGGGACAGGATTGACAAAAGATCCTCATTCTCCATGACCACTGAAGCAAATCGAATAGGGTTTTCTGCAAGATGTAGGTAATACGTTATAATTTCATACCCTGAAATATTCTGATTGATCCACTATCTTTAAAGTTATCGTTGCAGAAAGTCCCGTTGTCAATGGACAACACGTCTCCTTACAGAATCTGGAGGGAAGGGACATCTGACATGATTGACAAAAGATCCTAATTCTCCATGACCACTGAAGCAAATCGAATAGGGTTTTCTGCAAGACGTAGGTAATAAGTTATAGTTTTATACCCTGAAATTTCATTCTGATTGATCTAACATATTTAAAGTTATCGTTGCGGAAAGTGCCGTTGTAATTTTTTTGGGGACAAGCTGTACATCATCATCACTGAGGTTTTTCCTAATCTCAGTAGAAAACATATTCAGACCCTTATAATGCCTATAATATTCAAAGTCATTCAGATATACTGCAAACAAAAGAAGAGACAGGTTCTCCTTGCCGAACACCTATATTTCATCAAAAGAAATCTGACAGGTTATGTACTACCTTAACGTACGACTTCGCACTTTCATACATGTTATACATTACACGTAAAACATTACCATTAATACCGCTAGCGATTAATTTTGACCATAAACTGGCCCTATCAACCAAATCAAAAGCCATCTTATAATCTATAAAGGCACAATAGATCATCTTACCACGATGCAAGTATAAATCAATCAAACCATGCAATGTAAAAAATATGAAGTATTGTAGCCTCCCGTTAAGCCAGCCTGTTCCTCTCCCATTACACCAACACAATCCAAATATTCAATAAGTCTTGAATTAATACAGGCACTAAATAATTTACCTACACAACTAAGTAGGGTTATCCCTCTATAATTAACCGGGTCTTCTGCAGACCCTTTTCTTTCATACAAAGGTTTAATCATACCCAGGCACCAAATAGTGGGCACCACACCATAGTGCAAAAATTATTAAACAAATGAACAAGCAATAGCACAAAACTATTCGGGCAATTCTTCAAATACTCATTTAGTACATTATCAATTCCACTGGCCTTATTATTACGCAAGAGTTTAATCACTTTTTGATGTGTTGTTCTTTGCCTGGTGGTCCCCTTTAATCCTTTTAACCTACGTTTAACATTCAAATATTCTCTCCTTTGAATTTCGCATGATTTACTAAACCATGACTTATTCTGAGAACGTCTTATAGGTCAGGAAAATCTCTTCACCTCCTTACATACATGCCAAGCGTTTTAGCTGGGTCAATTAATATCTTATTCAAACTCTTAATAATACTTTAATAATAATAATAATTAACATTTATATAGCGCATTTCCAGTTAAAATCTGTTCAATGCGCTTTACAACCTCTTCAATCTACAACAAAAATAAATACGTTTCTAAACTTCTTTTAAATATATCTACTGTATACTAATGAAAACTACGGGTAACCTGGGTAACATTTCCAGCACCCATTTCCTGGATCTCCTCACTCTACTACTACTACTTTTACAAAAAGCATTTTGGTACTCCAATTCAAAGTCACTATTCCAACGAGTCTTTAGGGGGCAATACATATAATCACTTTGTGAATTACCTAACATTAAGTGGTCCGGCTTTACAACTACATTAGACTGGCCCCTATTATCGACTTCATTAGAAATAAACAATATTATTGTACAGATACCGCGCAGTGAGCATCAGATAAATATTTGTCCAAAACATCAACCTGAAAGGCAGTAATTTTGGGCATAAAAGCAGAGGATATTCAATTCAATTCAATTCAATTCAATTCAATTCAACATTTATTTCAGATAAAAATCAGATACAAATTTGTACAGTTACAATGTAACAGGTAGCACCTATAAGAAGCACGAAGCTTGTCGAGTAAGGGCACCCAGCATGTTATAGTAATTAAGAGATACACTATCACAATACACGAAACACTAACACAATACAATACAATATTCACATATGTATATGAATATAAAGAAAATAAAAATGGAAAGGAATGGAAATAATAAAAAAAATAAATAAAATGCATACAAAATGCAGAACGTTAATTTACAAAAACAAAATTAAAACATTGCAAAAAATAATAATTCGCAAAGAAACCTACGAAACAATACAGATATAACAATGAGCGATAATAATTAAAGTAACAACTAAAATAACACGATGCTTACATATTTACCAACAACACGATACATGACAAACAGGTATACGTGATTTTAATGAAATAATAATAATGTGATTAAAATGTAATTAAAAGAAATATTGGCAAGTCATAACAAATGGAATCATATTGAAAGAGTAATGATAGACAAGTTGGGTACATATAAATAAGATGCAACATGCACAATACAATGTTTTCAATGTAAGTTATTTGGGGTTGTTCAAGTTTACCTTTAATATTTTCCTAAAGTTGTTATACCTTTTAGTGTTTAATTCCTTCTTCTATGTTATTCCAGATATTAACCCTACTTCTACTTCTACTTGGGTACTCGACAGGGTCCATCAGTCAGGACGTAGAGTCGAGAATCCCCCCCTAATCCCATTAGGGGGGGGGGGGGGCCATTTTGCCCCCCCCCCCCTGTAATTTTTTTCGACGTGCATCTAGACCGATTGGAATTTCACGTTCAAACTTCATGACTTTTTTCTCTCAAGTCTCCCACCTGTTTTGATATATAATTCACCCCGGTCGGATATGTAGAACTGATTTTAGAGGTCGATAATTGCTCAACCGTCACAAAAAAATGCAATTTTTGTACAGGTTTCTATGTAATTCCTATATCCGATGCCATGTAAACTCCAAATCTGTCATAATTGTTACATTGAATTATAATTTGGATTATTTCTTTGTTATTAGTTTAATTCATACACTTCAGAGATAAATTCTTCTAAAAAAAAACTTTAAAAAAACAAAACAATAAAAACAATAAAATACATAAGAATGAAAACAATGTGGGTAAATCGGGAATACTAATTTGCATATTTGCATACTTCATGCAAATTAGTGATATATTTTATCACCAGAAAACACATGGATATGATGAATTACATCATTTGAAAGTATTTTTACATAAAACTTGTAATTTCTCTTGATTTTAGATGAAAATCCCACTTTCCCCCAAATTCATCAAAAATTAGCATATTCAAAATGTTAATTAATTTTAAAAAAAATAAAGGTCTAAAAAAAAAGAAATTCTTCAAATTCTTATTCTTCTTGACTTGTTTTACGTATGTGCCAATTTTCAAGTCGATCGGTCCATTCGTTGCCGAGATTTGAGGGGGGGGGGGGGGGGGGGGGGCCAAAATGCCCCCCCCCCCCCCCCCTAATGGACTCAAGTGACCAAAATAACCCAATGGGAATACACCATGAGACGTTATAGACTGTGTCTGTGAAAAAGCTGTTCTAAATAAATGGGGCCGATAATTTACTAACACATAATCAATGACAATTTTTCCATTGGCAGTTTGACAAGTATAATCACCAACTCCACGATCACCTCCAAATCTACCAAATCTAACAAATTTAATATCAAGACTCTTACAAAATTGAATCAAATCACGACCATAATTATTCACATGCCTATCCATACTACACCGGTCAGTCATAATACCAGGATCAACCCCACATTAAATAGCAATTGCTTCATCCAAAACAATAACATCTCTTAAATTACCTGTTCTTGAGTTAAAATCACTTAGCAAAATCACAGGGAGATCAAGGGATACCCGAAAATTTAGCAAATCATCAGTTATAGATTTCACTGTGATAATACAGTGAACCCTCACTGCACCTAAAATGAATGGTTCAGCATAGACTTCCCCACTACATTTTGAACCAATAAACAAATTCTGAATAAGTATCATGTATAACTTCAAAATAACTAGCAATTGCAGTCATATTCCATGCGCTGCCCCAAACCTATGCTTTACTTTCTTACTGGACATTACAAAGGGCTTAATTAACTCCTACAACAAAATGATCATCAATAGAGTTACATTTAGTTTCAAACAAACAAACAACATCATAACTTTTAAAATATTCATCTAAAATTCCAAGCCTCAGCTTACTTTGCAGGCCACACACATTCAAGCACATCATATTTACAATCCGAGAGACATAAGGTACAGTTACAAGTTTAGAGTCCGATGGTCGCGGGAGAGTTCCAATTTAATTAACAGAGAAGTCAAATTTACTGGGGCCTTGCCTTTCCTAGATGCAAAAGAATAGGCCGAGGTCAACGACCTTCCCCTCATCCCATCCCAGCCCACCTTCCACAAATCAGCCGACGAGTCGATCACCCGAGTGACCTCCCGTCCATTTGCTACCTGCTTGCACAGGATGCGCCCATCAGAAGACCAGCCTCTTCACTGACGAATCCTGGCACAACTCACGCAGGATTTTACTCCTCATAGGAGTCAGATCCTCTTCTCCGTACACCTTCTTGTACCCATCCAGGTGCATCAACTTCTTCTTGTTCCTCATCAAGGATAGCTTCGTCTCCCTCCGCACAAACTTGGCAACGATCACAGGTTTGCCATTCTGCCTGTCATTCTGCGACGGCCTCTCCCGATCATTCGGATCATTCGTCACGCTCCACGTCATGGCTTCAAAATCAGATACGCAATTTGGCAGCGAATCCATGAGCTGGGGATCCCCAAAAAGCGTAAAACACATCGCGGAAGCAAAGGAAATGCCAGACCAAGGATTTTTCAGCATCAAAATAGCATATATGCAACTAAGGATGTTGCTAACTCACCAATATCTACTTTGATTAGAACAAGAAAAGAAAGGAACAATGAAAAACGATATGTATGTAATATAAACAATTTAAAACCAATTATATTGCAAAAAAAAAAAAAAAAAAAACATACAATTTGATATACCACGTATTCTCTTAACTAATGTTAGATCAATTAATAACAGATAATTATTTCAAAAGAAATCCGATTATTAGTTCGTTTGTCAATTCGTGGTTCTTTGAAGCCTAAATGGAGATATTTTAACCTGTATTTTGTACTTTTATTCTACCTTTCAATTGTAGATGTGTATAAAACAATTAATATGTCGTTAATGTATTTACATTATTGTTTTCACATAATAAAACTAACCAATCATGTATCATTGGGGGGGGGGGGGGAGGCTATGGATGGGGAGGGGGCTGCCGTCCTCCACAATTTGTCTGGCTTAAAACAATACAATACATAAGCATTAAATAACAATTACTACACAAACATGCCCCCCCCCCCCCCACCCCGAAGTGAATCACAGCCGAATGTATATTTATATGCGTGACTTTGTACAGGAGTCAATGGAGACCGATGAGTAAATTTACTCCACTTTTTGTACACGAGTCAATGGAGACCGATGAGTAAATTTACACCACTTTTTGTACAGGAGTCAATGAAGACCGATGAGTAAATTTACTCCACTTTTTGTACGCGAGTCAATGGAGACCGATGAGTAAATTTACTCCACTTTTTGTACAGGAGTCAATGTAGACCGATGAGTAAATTTACTCCATCAGGAGTGAACCCAAAGACCACTGACTATTATGTAAGGGCCAAGCTTACTATGACTGAGGAGGATCTACGCTATGCCGTCCTTTCTATCACAATCCGTATTGCGAAATGAACGCGTCATCGTTTTACACGGTGCACGTATGCATGTCGTTAAGTGTATGCAAATATCTACGAAGTTGCCGCCAAATAATACACGCGAATTCCTATTGGTCGAATTATACGCTTACGATGTGACGTAATCAAATGTAACAATAGAAATGGGCGGTGAACGTGCTCGTGCATTGTGTGCGTGTGGGGAGAGGGGCGGGGGGGGGGGGGGGGGGGTGCGTGCAATGCCAATGCCATGAGCAGAATGTGTTTAAGCCTTTTTTTCTTACAATGTTTATCACGGCCGTAAAGACTTACGTAATACTTATATAAGATAACCCCCACCATTTTGAATGGGTATAAATCACTGACCTCTACTAATATGGTCAGTGGTATAAATCACAAATCTACGCCCATAATGTTTCTTACATTTTCAAAAGCCTCGAATTTATAACGGGCCGGGGCGAATTTGAGCAAACAAGAATTAGAAACAAAATGGACGAAAAACGAAAGAAATATATGCGGTGTGGCCCCCAATAATAATGCATCCCCCCTCCCCCGATTGGCCCGACCACAACATGCCACTGGGTGAGGGAATAATAATGAATCGAGTAAATGATGTTGGTATGATCTTAGTATTAATTTAGAAACTCATTACGCAATCACACAGCCTCCTGTGAATTCCGCTGGCGAAACAGAATGCTAATACCATGATATTTAAATATAATGCTATAAGTGGTAACTCACTTACAAACACCAGAATATAGGTAAACAGAATGAAGAAAATGCAATTCTGAAAAACAGTTTTACGCCTACGGCTTAATTTCGCGAATTTGATTGAACCGTTTATTAATACGAATGGAAAGTTAACGAAGTTGACCAAGCAACCCATGCATCATCATCGCCATCATCATCATCTTCGTGATTATCATAATCACTATCATCTTATCATCATATTTGTGTATACACATTATACAGACATGTGATTAAAGGGATAATACAGTTTTGCATGGTTTAGAGGGCGCTTAATTCAAGACATCATTAATTTGCGAGGTAGTGAATACGTAAAGTAATGGAGTATTTTAAAGTGCATGTGGTTTTAAAGATAAAACAAACTCAGAAACACCTCAAGTGATGTATGTATCCGATTGAAATAAGTGTGGTTCAAACCCCCTTTGACAAAAACAATTGCGGTTTGAACAACCACCCCCCCCCCCCCCCCCCCCCCCCACCCACCCACCCACCCTGTACAACTTGTAGCTGGAATATTTTATTGGTTTTGATCATAATCATAACCGATGGTCTGGGCCTCGTAAAATGAAATTTCTCTGTCGCGGCCTAAAACATTTTCAACGGACAATGAAACACATTTGCCAGTGACGTAATGCTCAGTAAGCAATTAAAGGGATTATAGTAAGCAATGGTCAAACTTAACTTTAGTAACCAAAACTTGCACCATTAGGGTACAAAGAAAATATTTATAACTTCACCATGCTCGAAAAGTATACCCAATTACAAACGACTAAATAAAACCCCCTTATCATTCAAAGAGTCGTTACAACTGTAGAGGGAGCTATTTAACAAAAATCATTGGTTTTACTGTTAGCCTTTTTCATACAAATTTGTGCATTTAATGTTTGTTCAAATCAGCAATGTCATCACCCTCATCATATTCTGATCAGTATGTCATCATTATCTGTATCATCATATTTACTATCATCATCATTTTCTTCATCATCATCATCATCATCATCATCATCATCATCATCACCGCCGTCGTCGACGTGGTTAACGCCATCACCACGTTATGTATGCATCGTCACCTTTGTCATCAAGAATCATTATTATTATTGTTGTTATCATCATCGCATCATCATCATCATCATCATCATCATCATCATCATCATCTTATCATCATCATCATCATCATCGATGCATGTCAACATCATCATCATGCATTATAATCAGCATCTGATCAGTCTGTGATGACATCATCAGCATCATCACCGTCGTCGTCGTCTTGGTTATCGTCATCATCACCCTATGTATTCATCGTCACCTTTGTCACCATGACTCATTATCATTAGTAGTAGTAGTATTATCATCAATGCTATCGCCGTTATCATCATCATCTTCATCTTCATCATCATCACCATCATCATCATCATCTTACATTATTATATAGAGGCTCGATATTAATTCCAATTGGATATTGTTTGGGAACATCCAAATGTTAGTTAACCGATTTTATTTATCTCTTTAAAGTAACGCTTAACTATTACATCCCTTTTTCAATGAGCATATGGAATGTATTCATTTACCTAATACTTTCCACGACGGTTTATTTAGAGACATTTTTAGATAGCGAATACATTTCTGACAAAAATATATTACGCAGTATCGCTGCATGCCATATCGATTATACCTTCTTCACGTCAATACATTCATTGATTGTCATGTTAAGTCAAGAAGAGTTCCAACAATAAAAGTTGAAAACCCTGAGAAACCCTAAACAGATGTCGATTCGTATTTTGAAACTTGCATCCTCGGCCGCATAGCAAATTGCGTCTATAACCTCTTTTACTGACCCCATACTCGTGAAACTCATCGTCTTATGTGTATCTTATAATAAAATGATTTTAAAAAAAATTAAATAAATACAATGTCTTCAAACATTTTATAGTACATTATAAAGGATACAAATCATTACGCCTTTCATATTGATTTGCTTGCGGGTGGTGTAAATAGTTGATTGAATGCCAATCCGCCCAAACACATTACATACGAACATTAACATAGCCCCTTGACTACGGGAACCGAGTGGGTTGTGTACAAAGTCTATGGGGATTTCATAAACTCGTATAGGGAACGGGTTTTACTTCCCTTTGGGTAGCTCTTTTGTCAGTGGGGGCAATTTTCCCACGATCTGACGATTATGAATGGATTATGGAACAAAAGAGCCAAGTCCATTTTGTTCATGACCACCTATAAACTATTGAAATGTATAACCATTGTGTGGTCTGCTAAGCCGCCCAAGCCACTAGCCATGACTTTGTGTAGAATTACATTTGAGAATGTGTTGATTGGGGCCGGGGATGTATTGTAGTTTTGGGAAAGGCCGGCCCCCCCCCCCCCCCCCCCCCATGCACTAACAAATGAAATGGACACTCTTATTACAAATCATGTGAAATAATATGTTAATACTAATACAAGATGATAACAAATTGTCCTGGAAACCAGCTACTATTAATATATTTGGTAAATTAGCAAACTCATCTACTGTAAATTTAAATCGCCGTGAATTGAAAACCCTCGTGCGCATGCTTGCTAAATCCTACATTATATGGTAAATGTGGCGTACCCTGTCATGCCTGTGTATCGAACGTATGGCCAGCGCGTAGACGAGCCAAACTGATGTTTTCATTAACGTTTTAACTGATATTTCTGCATTTAACGATACTAAGGTTCGGATTTTCCAGGCAATTACACTTTGTATGCGATTTCTACATTACTTATCAATTATTTTGGACAATAAAGTTAATAATATGTAATGTATTTGCACTGTTATGAATAAGTACAACGTTGACTTTGTTTGATCAAAATATCAGTCCTCAATATACACAAAAGAGTATGCTTTAACAACAATAATAGAGTACAGAAGCCATGATGTCATAAAAACACTTTTTTAGAATTTTCAAATTTGGATTTCATTCTCAGAAAGAGCATAACAAATAATGTCCAAATACCGAATATAAAAGGTAAATGTTACGTATTAGCTGAGATATGCCCATCCGAGTGAATTTTACTTCAATGGGCAATCAGTGTTATAGTGCACTGGTTCATAAATGTATGAACCAGTATTGGCTGAACCAGTATAACACTGATGCCTATTGACACAAAAAAATCATTCGGATGGACATATCTCAGCCAATACGTAACCTATTCCTTTGATTTTTTGGTATTTGGACATTATTTGTTATGCCCTTTCTGAAAATGAAGTCCAAATTTAAAAATTCAAAAAAAAAAATGTATGACATCATTTATGACATCACACTTCACCACTCTATTCGAATTGCGCCTACACATTATTTTGGTTAACACATCAACAGGTTTGACCATTGTTTTGATGCCCTATTGATATTTGGGTTTTGAAGGTACCGTTGAGTATATCGTATTGGTAATTCCCGAAGTGCCCCCAATATTTTTTTTTGTGAGATTATGAAAAACTTTTAATGAAAAAATTAACTTCATTTGATCAGAATCGGTTCAGAAACGGCTGAAATATCGATAATTGTTTTGTATTCACAAGGTTTTTCACTGGCAATCACAACCTTGCGATATTTAGACCTTTTAGAAAAAAAAAAAAAAAATGCTCAAAGACTACTTTGAAAAAATTCTGAATAGGTTCTTAAAAAGTCGTTTATGATATCTGTATTGAATAATTATTTGAAAAAACATTAAATGCACAAATTTGTATGAAAAAGGCTAAAAGTGAAACCAATGATTTTTGTTAAATAGCTCCCTCTTCAGTTGTAACGACTCTTTGAATGATAAGGGGTTTTTATTTAGTCGTTTGTAATTGTGTATACTTTTCGAGCATGGTGAAGTTATAAATATTTTCTTTGTACCCTAATGGTGCAAGTTTTTTTGTTCAAACCGCAATTGTTTTTGTCAAAGGGGTTTTGAACCACACTTATTTCAATCGGATACATACATCACTTGAGGTGTTTCTGAGTTTGTTTTATCTTTAAAACCACATGCACTTTAAAATACTCCATTACTTTACGTATTCACTACCTCGCAAATTAATGATGTCTTGAATTAAGCGCCCTCTAAACCATGCAAAACTGTATTATCCCTTTAATCACATGTCTGTATAATGTGTATACACAAATATGATGATAAGATGATAGTGATTATGATAATCATGAAGATGATGATGATGGCGATGATGATGCATGGGTTGCTTGGTCAACTTCGTTAACTTTCCATTCGTATTAATAAACGTTTCAATCAAATTCGCGAAATTAAGCCGTAGGCGTAAAACTGTTTTTCAGAATTGCATTTTCTTCATTCTGTTTACCTATATTCTGTTGTTTGTAAGTGAGTTACCACTTATAGCATTAGATTTAAATATCATGGTATTAGCATTCTGTTTCGCCAGCGGAATTCACAGGAGGCTGTGTGATTGCGTAATGAGTTTCTAAATTAATACTAAGATCATACCAACATCATGTATTCGATTCATTATTATTCCCTCACCAAGTGGCATGTTGTGGTCGGGCCAATTGGGGGAGGGGGGGATGCATTATTATTGGGGGCCACACCGCATATATTTCGTTGGTTTTTCGTCCATTTTGTTTCTAATTCTTGTTTGCTCAAATTCGCCCCGGCCCGTTATAAATTCGAGGCTTTTGAAAATGTAAGAAACATTATGGGCGTAGATTTGTGATTTATACCACTGACCATATTAGTAGAGGTCAGTGATTTATACCCATTCAAAATGGTGGGGGTTATCTTATATAAGTATTACGTAAGTCTTTACGGCCGTGATAAACATTGTAAGAAAAAAAGGCTTAAACACATTCTGTTCATGGCATTGGCATTGCACGCATCCCCCCCCCCCCCCGCCCCTCTCCCCACACGCACACAATGCACGAGCACGTTCACCGCCCATTTCTATTGTTACATTTGATTACGTCACATCGTAAGCGTATAATTCGACCAATAGGAATTCGCGTGTATTATTTGGCGGCAACTTCGTAGATATTTGCATACACTTAACGACATGCATCCGTGCACCGTGTAAAACGATGACGCGTTCATTTCGCAATACGGATTGTGATAGAAAGGACGGCATAGCGTAGATCCTCCTCAGTCATAGTAAGCTTGGCCCTTACATAATAGTCAGTGGTCTTTGGGTTCACTCCTGATGGAGTAAATTTACTCATCGGTCTACATTGACTCCTGTACAAAAAGTGGAGTAAATTTACTCATCGGTCTCCATTGACTCGTGTACAAAAAGTGGAGTAAATTTACTCATCGGTCTTCTTTGACTCCTGTACAAAAAGTGGAGTAAATTTACTCATTGGTCTCCATTGACTCGTGTACAAAAAATGGAGTAAATTTACTCATCGGTCTCCATTGACTCCTGTACAAAGTCACGCATTTAAATATACATTCGGCTGTGATTCACTTCGGGGTGGGGGGGGGGGGGGGGCATGTTTGTGTAGTAATTGTTATTTAATGCTTATGTATTGTATTGTTTTAAGCCAGACAAATTGTGGAGGACGGCAGCCCCCTCCCCATCCATAGCCTCCCCCCCCCCCCCCCCAATGATACATGATTGGTTAGTTTTATTATGTGAAAACAATAATGTAAATACATTAACGACATATTAATTGTTTTATACACATCTACAATTGAAAGGTAGAATAAAAGTACAAAATACAGGTTAAAATATCTCCATTTAGGCTTCAAAGAACCACGAATTGACAAACGAACTAATAATCGGATTTCTTTTGAAATAATTATCTGTTTAATAATAAACTTGATGAGATTGATGTTGTGGCTAATAATAAAAATGTTGATTTGATTGCATTAACTGAGACATGGACTGACGAAAATACTCCATCTGAATCACTCAGTATAAACGGTTTTGTTCTATTTTCTAAATCTAGAATAGGAAGAAGGGGTGGTGGTGTTGCGTTATATGTTAGAGATTGTTTTAATCCTCATTATTTGTCTTTACCTATACAAGTACCTGATGAAGTTGAAGCAACATGGGTTATTATGAGACCGAAATTATTACCACGTGAAATATCATGTATTGTTATGTGTGTATACTACCCACCACGATGTCGGTATCAAAATGAATATATTGATCATATTACCTCAGTTATTGATTATGTACTCATGGAACATCCAGATGCCGGTATTTTTGTGGTGGGAGATATGAATGATTTAAATATACAACCAATTTTAAACAATGATGGCTTCCATCAAGTTATACATTTACCCACAAGAGAGAATAATATTCTTGATAAGATAATTACTAATTGCAGTAGATTTTATTCACCTGTAATATTGATGTCGCCTCTTGGTAGGAGTGACCATAATTGTGTGTTGCTAGCTCTATTAAAATGTATAGAGAGAAAAATGAAATTAAGTTTGTTCGCCCTCTTCCAGACAGTGATTTGTGTTAATTTGGTCAATGGAGCACAAGTCATTCATGGAATGAACTGTCACAAATTTCAGACCCTTCAGAAAAGTGTAGTCTTTTTATTGATACTACCAGGACTGAACTGGATAAGTGTTTACCTGTTAAAGAAGTCAAAATATGTAAAAATTATAAACCTTGGATGACACCTGAAGTAAAAGATGTTTTTGATAAAAAGGGAAAATGCCTTTATAGCAAATGATAAAACTAAGTGGCGCCGTCTACGGAACAAAGTTGATCGGATGATAATATCTGCTAAAAGGTACTATCATAATATAAGAGTCTCACATTTAAAGCTAACAAACCCAGCAGCTTGGTATAAGCAAATTAAATTCATAACACAAAACGATGTGAATTCACCATGTATTGCTGTCCCAAACGTCGAACCCGATGATCCTGAACATCGACAGAAAACGGCAGACGCAATCAACGAGCACTTCATCTCAGTAGCATCAGACCTTCCGCCCCTTGACAGGAGTTGTTTACCAGCATACTTACCGTCGCCATCTGTATGTCCGCGAGTCCAACCTCATGAAGTCTACTTAAAACTACGCAAAATAAAATGTAATAAAGCAGGATTATCCGATGACATACCTCCACGCGTTGTTCGTGAATTCGCTTGTGAATTATGCCAACCTCTTGCTGATATCCTTAATGCATCTTTTCAACAGGGCATAGTTCCTTGGCAGTGGAAAAGGGGCCAAATTATTCCCATTCCGAAATGTCAACCGCCAAAATTAGACCAGCTTCGCCCGATATGTTTAACAAGCCAATTCGCTAAAATTGCGGAATCATTTATTACTAAATGGCTTCTGGATGACATTTCGAAATACATTGACCCACATCAATATGGAAATAGACCTGGTTTATCGACTTCTCACCACTTGATAACATTGTTATATATGATATGTATAAAAACTGTGAAAGATCAAAATCGATTTCAACCATTGTGTGAACAGATTTTTCGATAGATTAGATCATAATATTTTAGTTACAAAATTAATTGAACTTCATGTAGAGCCATTTTTAATTGATTGGATAATAAGTTTTTTAGAACAAAGATCGCAATGTGTCAAATATCAAGGTCTGAATCAAGGTCTGAATGTAAAAATACCCATTTTGGGGTACCTCAGGGTACAAAGTTGGGCCCAATTTTGTTTTTAATAATGTTTAATGATGCTTGCCAAAATATACTATTGCCATACTTTAAGTACGTTGATGATCTCACCTTATTAGAAAATCGAGAATCTCAAGATCCAGTGTCTATGCAAAATATTTTGACTCAATTAACGGAATGGTCAGATAATAATCATATGAAATTGAACCCACTTAAATGTATAACAATGTCAATTACCTTCATGAAAACTCCTCCTCCAATTGACACTTTGTATATCGGTGAATCGCCTCTCCCAAATGTTCAAACAGTTAAAATTCTTGGGGTGTATATTCAATCTAACTTAAAGTGGGATGACCATGTCAATGAGATATTAAAGAAGTGAAATAAAAAATTATATATGTTCAGAATGGTTAATAAATATAAATTACCTCTTGTTGATCTTATTACAATTTACATTGGATATATTCGTCCTATACTAGAATATTGTGTACCAGTTTTTAATGGTCGATTGACTTTCAAGCAGGTACAAAGTTTAGAAAGAGTTCAAAAGAGGGTTTGTCGAATAATTTTAGGGAAAGATTATATTAGTTATGAAAATGCAATTATTGAATGTAAGCTTGAACGCCTTGAAACTAGAAGAGAAAAACTTGGTATTGAATTTGCTAAATCACTTTCTAATAACCCACATTGTAAATATTGGATACCCAAACAAAAAAATGTATTTCCTTGAGATATATACCAAAGTTCAATCAATATATTCAAATGCAAAACAAACAGATTTAGGAATAGTGCAATACCATATTTCATTGATCTTTTAAATAGCCAATGAATTTTTGACTTCCCAGGTATATGCACTTTGCATCAAATCAAATTAAATTAAACTACAGTTACACATGCATCTTCTTTGTTAATTATACAAAAATGTGCCACATTTCAAAAAGTTTATATTTTTGTTTTGATGAAATATTTTGTTCTACAGTACCTCATGTGAATTTAAATGTTATGAATGAATATAATTTTAATTTGTATTTAAATGTATTGATGTCGATGTAAACATCAACATTTTAGCCTTTGGGCTGCCGTTGTATGTATTTTGCAATGCTTGTAACTTTTGAATGTTTTTTATTGAAATAAACCATTATATCTATCTAGTATATCTATTCCCAGCAGCCAGCCGTCTACCCGGCAGCCTGTGGCACACACTGATGTCAGCCGCTGATACTGGCACACCGACATCATTCGCCAGCTTGACGACGATGTCGCTGGTCAATTGGCGTCGATACTTACGTAATATCTATTCATCATGGGGGATGAATGAATGGATCATCCCCCCCTGATGAATGGGTATCAATGACAGATCGACGCCCATGCTGGTCATCTCCCCTTCCTTCTGCTCGATCTCATGTATACGGACGCTGTCCCTCCTTCCATTATACTGCTCCAGCCGGTCCACACCAAACTTGTTCTTCAGAGCCTCAGCTTTGAGGCGACCAGTGACTTTGGCCAGCCTCTCCATATCCGTCTGCAACTTCGCCATCAGTGTCGTCATAGCGGCCTCCATGGCCGCCGTTACCGCAGCGGTAAACGCCTGGATAATCAACGGCTGGATAGCCAGCACTACCTGGGCCACCAACTCTCCATATCGTTGTAGAACTATAGCAGTAGCACTACCAGTCTTTTCATTCACTCCACGTTCACCGTTGTCAGCAGACTGTGCCGAAGCAAAGTTTGTTCTCACAACCTCACGCACCTTACATGCGATCTCCCCATCGACATCAACTTCCCCGCTGGTAACAGTGGGAATAGCAACTAATTAAGTCCAAGAGAGAGGAAAACCGGTTATTCGCCGCAGACGCCATGTAGCTAGTAGTAGTAGTACTTGGACAATATTGTCAAACGTGATAACACAGAATGCCACACACGGGACTGAAGTGAACGCTGCCCAGATAATAACGGTCAATCGCTGAGCGTAAAAAAGTTGTTATTTCATTAAAAACCACTGTAAATGATGAAATTAGATTCGATCGCCGCGGCTCCTGTGGAAGCGAGGAAAATATTGAGTGCATGAGATTGATCTACGCGATCCTGTATACTATAGAGCCATCGATATAGTCTAGAGCATCGAGCTCCCATGAAACTAAGCAAGGGCGTCAAAACATCTCAAAAGTGGAGAGGAGACATTGCGAAGAAGCGAAACGACCGAGCGGTGGAGGGTGTGGGAGTGGGTGTCCCACTCCAAGAGTAGGGAGCTTTTGTATTTTTGGGCGTGAAATTGTGCGATTTGGTGCACACCTGAGACCGTAATATGAATTATATAAGTATGGAACCAAACATACATAATGACAAAGGGAGGGGGACAATCTCCTCCACTTTCGAATGTGCGGGGACATGATATCCAATTTGATATGCGTTCAGCGCATATGGACCGAATTGACTGAAATATTATATTATTTCAGATTATTTTATTTTCTGTGACGGTGTGTTAAAGATGAGGGTTTAATAAACTTCATTTGAGGTGGACGTTTGAGATATTACACTGCCCAACACATGCAATACTTGCAATATGAGAAACTGTATATATTGCGCGCGATGCGCGCGGCAAAAAATGGATTTATAGTCCTTTTCAAACTAAAAAAAACACAGCTATTTTGAAGATTAATTATAGATAAATGTGTCTTTTCCCTATTTGGCATTATATCACTCGATTTTTTTCTTCCTCATTTTCGGAATTATTGGGGGCGAAACGATATGTTCGCCCCCCCCCCCAACTTTTGTTTTATTGGGGGGGGGCGGTGGCGACCCCCCCCCCCCCCCCCCCAGGATCGACGCCCCTGGCTTTCCATAACTGTTTTGGACAACACCGCCATGCATCTATAGACATCAACAATGCCAATAAGCAAAAGTCCATAGAGCAACGCCACAATATGGTCATTGGTCACCCATGTTTACCTGTCAGGGTCATATTGGGGGCTCTATCATCGCTATATGAAAATACATACTATTCTCCCTCTTTGTACACATCTAGACAGTTCAAAAATTATAATAACCAATAGCTCATTGGGCTACGCCCCGTTGGTCAATTGCTTGAATTTCATAATCCATGTAAGGGGGAGGGCTACTCTCCCCATATATCACCCCAGCCTTCCTCTACCATTATACTTTCGTTGCCAGGAGGAAGGGGCGTCAATATTGCAAAGTCGGGTGTATCACTGCATGGGTAAACGTTCGATGTCTTCAATACGTGTAGCATACACCTATGACCTATTCCTAATCGTTATTAACCAACATTACACTTTCATTTTCCATTTGTCTACAGGGTTTCATCTTGTGTACATAAGCATTTGTGTACATCTTTCTCTTGATCATTCGTTCCCATTCGTCGTCCCCCCCCCCCCCCCCCCCACCTCCCACCTCCCTCTTTAATCTTCTGTGTCCACTCTGGCCTAATTACTATTAGACTCTTCATCTCGCCTCCATTCACATCTCGCCTCCATTCACTATTCATGTTCTTAATTACCATCATGCATGGTACTTCTTTGATCATGCCTCCTTCATATAATTCTATGCCCACACTCCAACCCCTTGCTCCTTGTAACATAACATCCTCTTTGTGTGCATTTCCTCCAATCCCAGCCCAGTCTGTTTGGCCACTCACAGCCTTTTCATTGTTCCATGTCTCCGCCCCCTTTCTTAGTTGTTAACATGTGTACCTATATATACTGTATATGTTGTTTCTGTTGGCATAATTGTCACTTTATAGCCTCTGAAGAAGATTCTGCTAGGATCGAAAATGAAGGCCCTATATCGACTCTCAATATATATTTTGTTTGGAGGACACCACTTATAGTGTCAATGTAAAAAAAAATGTTCACCCAATAAGCCAGTTCGTAGTTACAATCTGCGCATGCGCAATACAAAGGTCAATCGACCCAATGCGGCATTCATCGAATTGAAAGGACTGGATAAGGTTCTTTACTTATTATTCTTGAGTACATCGATTGGAAATTCCCTGTTGCGTAGGTTGATCAATTGTTCTCATGAAAGTAACAAAGGATATCCCATGACAACCATCTGCCACTCTGAACATGACTGCACAGAGTAAAAGCTTTATATCCTACCCATGAATGTAAATTCAATGGTCAAGGGGTCAAACGACCCATATCCGGGCCCCAATGCTATCTACGAACTGGTGTATTGATTGTAAGCACATTATTTTGTATAATCGTATCACACTTAGAACTGACAAGGGACCCCCATATTTCGTGACAGTCACTGTGAATCAAGGGTTTTTGTTTCCTACGTATAAAGTAAATTGCATGTTGCCTACAAATACTTATTTTTCACGTACATTGTATATGTGTCATATTTTTGCGCACAAACCTAAATTTGATATTTTTGGAAAGGGTATTTCACACTCTTTAAAAGAGTGGAAAATAATTCTGATTCACATCTTATTACAGAAATTAGGAAAAGTGATACAACCTCATGTGTTTAAGACAGGACAATCTCAAGACACTAATACAACATTTTAACTTGAAAATGTATGACAGAGTGATGTTTAAGACAAAATATGTGAATGCATTCTATGATTAGCATCTTATAGATGAAATAAAAGCAAATTTTTGCATGAAGCAGATTGATTTGGAGTTCCATAATCACATTTTCTAAGTAATTCATCTGCATTCGTAGGCAACGTTAGGAAATGTACCATTAACTTCTTAAGGCTTGGTACGAACAGTCACGTTCACGTTACGTTCACGTCACGTGAACGGTTCTGTACCTTTTGTGAAACAGGTCACCCAAATCTACGAAGTGTAGGGTAAAGTGACCCAACAATTTGTCGTTTTCCATGCCGGTAAAACTCGAATCGTCACGTCTACTAAAACGTGACGTGAGTGTTTAATCATTATTTGTAAAAGTGAAAGCGCTTGTTACTAAGACTAGTCATGACGTCATCCAGAATATTCTCGACGACACAACTTTTCCTTTTTGTGCGATGGAATTCCTATGGAGATTGCGTGTTTAAGGATTTGTCGCAGCGCACAAAAAATTGTATGTAAGTGAATGGGGACCGCGGACAAAGTATCAGACAGTTGTTAGAGGGAGGAAATAAATCTTTCTAACAGATAACGTTAAATAGAAATGGATAATCAAATTAGAAACTGTGCTTATATTATGTTTGTCTAAGTGCATGGCTCCAATCATGGGTACCCCAAGTGTAACATATGGGATCAAAAATGAAGTTCATGGAAAGAAACTGATTCTGTCCTAATATTGTTCCTTACACCCTGTACTACTCACACACCAATTTCGAGGCCTGTATCTTGGGTGGTGCATGTGTAATCAATCATCAAATGTCCAAGAGTCTCTTATGTTCATAACTCGATGTCCATTTCCTTTTTATTTCTTATTATTCCTTTGGAAAGGAGTTTCAGGTAATATATTAGATAGTGATTACTGTAACTATCAACATTATCCAGCAATTTTAGATATACATATCTCACTAAAGCATAGTGGCTGAAACAGTGTTGGACAAACGTTATGAACAAATGATTTTGTGACCTACACTAACATTTTTTTGCATATATCCCTGAATTAATCACACTCACCTTAGAACAACATTTCAATAAACAAGGACAAGCCCCTGGAGTGGACCATTGAATGTTTAACCATAATTGTAATTATTATTTAATTCTTTTTCAATAAGATCGTAGTGTCCACGAGTGTCCACGGTTATGAACAAAATGAGATGAAAGGAATACAAACAATATATAGTGTACAACACATGAAATCATACATTGCTAAGTTTTATTTTTACTAAAGAAGTCAGAATATTTCAGAATCGTTTAGAAATAGCTACATATCTTTGATATTAGTATTTAAAAAAAACTGAATCTTATGTTCATATCTCTTATGTTCATAACTCTTATGTTCATAACTCTGTCCACATTCATTATTGCCGAAATATCAACAAAAAGGTGTGAAATACAATTGTCTGTTTTTATTTCCTTATATTTTCATGAAATAAATCATTAGTTCAGAATAGGCTGTTCTTATGTTCATAACTGTGGACATTAAACAAATTAGTGTTCTAAATTATGTTCATTGTTGGTTATTTTACAGAAAAAAGTTACTGTAATGCATCAATTTTGACTAGTAGTCAATTAATACTTGAAGAAAAATCAATCGAGTCGAATACATTTTCTAAGATTGGTTTTAGGATTAATGTTTTAATTTTATGAAGTTGGTTTCATGTTGGACTCATAAGAACGTAGTGTCCACGGTTATGAACAAAATAAGATGAAAGGAATGCAAACAATATGTAGTGTACAACACATGAAATCATACATTGCTAAGTTTATTTTTACTAAAGAAGTCAGAATATTTCAGAATAGTTTAGAAATAGCTACATATCTTTGATATTAGTATCAAATAAAAACTGAATCTTATGTTCATAACTATTATGTTCATAACTCTGTCCTCATTCATTATTGCCGAAATATCAACAAAAAGGTGTGAAATACAATTGTCTGTTTTTATTTCCTTATATTTTCATGAAATAAATCCCCTATGATACAAAAGTTTGGAAAATGAGTTTTCATTAGTTCAGAATAGGCTGTTCTTATGTTCATAACTGTGGACACTAAAAAAATTAGTGGTGCTTCAAGTGATAATAACTTCATAATTTCAGATAAATGGGGGATAAAAACCTTTTTTATTTTTAGAGACAGTTACTTGTAACACATTTGAATCCTGCATTAAAAGAAACTATTGCAATATCAACTATATTTATGTAATTTTATTTCTTTACGTTTGGTGGACACCAAAAATTCTAAAACACAAACCAAATATGAATTCAAAGATGCTTTCAATTTAGAAATACTTTTTATATACCTCTTCATACTTTTCATTCATCATCTGCCTATCAAAGGCACAAACTTCCTCATAATGATGGGCACAAGGACATTTGTTGTTTTAATGTTACGTTTAAAAAGCCCCACTGTCATTTTGTAATGTGTAAAAGGCAGTAAATACAAAAATATAGTTATAAACATTATGAAACTTCTTGTACAGCTTCTTTAGATAAATTCTATGATATCTTTATAGAAAAATTAAACCTTGGTGTGGTTAACATAATTTTATTGATGTAACAAAGTTTGCAGGATGAAGGGTACCCATGATCAAAGCCATGTACGTAAACATTCGTGGTCCAAACGGGGATCGGAAACTATTTACTCGCTACAGCCAAATACGGACTGTGTCCGCTTAGGCCTAGCTAGCCACCCCGACCGCCAGGCGCCAGGGGCTCCGGCCGCGGCCCGTGGTGCTTGCCTAGCAGTACACGGTGAGGTGGCCAGCTGTTATTACCGGGTTTAGTTAACAACACAATTACTTCAAGGGTGACAAGTTACCAATTTGTTTTGAGCGTCCCTTTGGCCCTGTGTATGCATACTTCAACAATTATTAATTTGGCTCATCTTCAAATCAGACGGTGTGCAAATTATTTCATTATTACTGCATTATCAGAATATCTGTATGTACATGCAACACAGCCAATCCTCGAGCTTACACTACAATACATGCCCAAACTTCAAGATTACAGACTATAAGATTTGTTTCTTATATTTAAGCCACCTATGAGGTGTCTTAAATTTAAGACATAAATCTTACGCTGAAATGTTTATGGAATACCAATGCTTGTTTAAGCAAATTTGCTTATAATAAGCAAAACAACTTAGCAAATTTGCTTACCGAAAGTGCGTCTAAAATGTAAGCAAATTTGCTTACGAGGGAATTTAAGCAAAAATGCTTAGATCGAAGCATTTTTGCTTATAATAAGCAAAAATTCTAAGATTTCTTGCTTATATGTGTTTATGGAATACAGGCCCTGATGCGTCGCGACGATATCGACGAGATTCGAGAGCTTGGCCGAGGCGGGGCCGAGGCACAGTTTGACGACGCGGCGATCGAGTAAATTGCAGGCTAGGCGCCGGATCAAAACAACATACAACGAGACAAAACTCAGAAACTAACCACAATCCTTGTAACAATTATATGTTTTTCATTTCCAACAATATGTGAACTTAAATTGCCACATTTTGACTCTTGTGAGTTGTGAAAAGTGACAACTTTGCCTTTTCACTCTCATGCATGACTTGACAAATCAATTTTATCAGTGGCGTAGCTACGGGGGGGGGCATATATTCTGAAAAAACAATAGAAAACATAAGGGCACATTTACAGTCATAGAGCAAAGCATGTTTTAATGAGGCTAAAACGCTCGTTTTATTCAGATTCCAACGATCGAACTTTCTCACCCGAATAGTACTCGGCTGGAGATACATCATTTTAAAAATGCGATAACTTCAGTTTGCAATAACCAATTGTACAATGTGATAAATGACATTGTAGAAAATATGTCATTCTTTGCTTCCATATAATTATATTTTTAATTCAACAACGACAAAAAGATGAAAATCAAGTGTAATAACTTGACAAAATTCGTTTTTGAAAGTTCTTTTTCATTTGGCTTGAAAACTTACAAAATGTACTTGCGTCTCCTTCATATTTATACCATATGAAAGGTAATTTAATACACTTTACAAATATGTCAATTTTGAAGCCGTTTATTTCTTAATCGGGTCAGGAGCCAACAAAGACCAGCAAAGGACAAAATAAAATATCATATTGTTGGCTTTCAGCGGCAATCCAGCCCGTTGATTGGTTGAATCAGCATCACGCAGATTCTCCACGTCCCGCGAAGAAGAGAGAGGGGGAGAGAGAATTTCTCTTTCCCCGCACAGCGCGTTGTTCCGAGGGGAGCCTGGTATTGCGTTATTTGAATGAGGCCAATCACTGGCCCGCTTCAAACACACCCCTTCGTACCATCCAATGGGAATGCTCGTTCGCATTTTAGTTGTTCTTAATTTTCTTGGCTCCTGACCCGATTATCCAACGCAACAAAATAAAACCTACGTATCCTGAAAGAGTATAAAACATGCTTTACAATGATTATAAAATCAATGAGACGCAAGAAGCATAAACTGTTATTTTTCACCTCTGAACTTATTATTTTTTGGTGATATTTGACAACAAATTGCACTGGTAAAATTTGATTTAATACTTGATTAATTATGATAGACATAAAATATGATTCTTCCTCTAATATTTGATACCACATTCATTCATTAAAGACTATGTTAAGGTTCCATAAAGCTCAAAATAATACCCCTCTGCTTTGCTCATTGGTGCGTGCGGTTCGGAAATCTATGAATACGATATGAATAAATACAGTGGAATCGGGCTGAGTCTAGACTTTTTGCTTGGTCCTGGACTAGATATCTTCCACGGTCCTGGTCCTGGCTACAAAAATTGGGACTGATCCTGGTCTAGGCCTAAAAAAGGTACTGACAAAAATTTACGACTCCCCCCCCCCCCCCCCCCCCCCCCGCTGACAGGATTTTATGAACCGCTAGGTCCTGGTCTAGGCTTCGAAAAAATATTACGACTAAGCCTACCCCCCGCCGCTGACAGGATTTTTTTTCAACTACTTGGTCCTGGTCTAGGTTTTTTTAGTGATTTTGTTGCCCCCCAATCAGTCCGACCACGCTACACCACTGAATTTTATTATCACACACAAGTAATCAATACGTGTAGAAACAAGTTATTTTGCTCAAAACTTATTCGTTACAATTATTTCGCTATTTTTATAAAGGGGGAATTTCATTTGTTGTTGTTTTTATTACATGTTTGTTTTTTGTGTACGTATAATTTGCGGGTATGGGAGGGTATAACCTATACCATTGTGTCTGGGTGTGCATGCATTTGTCTAGCTGTGTCATTATCATCCTTTGATAAGTGTATGCGCTTTTCCTAACACCATACACGATACTTTATTATATAATTTTATATTTTATTGTACATTATATATTTGTACATTTCATTGTATTAGTTTCACTAGCATTAGCTGCATCATTTTAGTACACTGAGTAATGGTAGCAGTGGCCGCACACATGTTTTTTTTTTCAAAGAGGAAGGAGAGGGGTTATTTCCTCAGCCAAATTTCTTTGAGCGGGGGGGGGGGGGGGGGGGGGGGGGGGCGGGGTTAGCTGTAGATATTTGGAGTCAATTAAAAACAGCCAAAACAGTATTTTTGGGGTACAGGGGAGGGTGACCACCCCCCCCCCCCCCTTACCCGCCCCCATGGGTACGCCTATGAATGGTACATTTTTTTCATTCATCTTCGGCCTGAACCAGCTATTTTGCCATTAGTCTCTTCTCAATAACAATTTACGTTATTTTTTAAAACGCCAGCGGCAATTTACGTGAGCTTTCGTAGATTGCATATAGCAGGTCAACAAATTGTTGGGTCACGTTACCCTACACTTCGTAGATTTGGGTGACCTGTTTCACAAAAGCTACAGAACCTGAACGTGACGTGAACGTGACTGTTCGTACCAAGCCACTTCTTAAGGCCATTGCTTGGCCGTTCGGAGAAATTAGTGATGGCACTTTTTTCTGGTTATGGTTGACATGTCTACTTTACATGTGCAAAAGGATTAAATAATCAAAGCAGTTTGAAATCACTTTTCGTTGCAATCGACACAAGCGAAAAGTGAACTAATGCGAACACACGCATACATACATAAGCGCACACATGACCACAGTGAACTAATACGCACACACACAATGTATACGTATACATAAGCGCACATATGACCACTCTCGCACAGGCACATGTGTTGTGTTCATGTTTTATTCCCACAAATAAACAACAAACAAAATAAATAACAATTTTGTGAACATAATAATGCATCTTACATGGATGTTTCATTACAGAAAGGAAATTACATATACATAACAATGTATGTGTGTGTGTGTGTGTGTGTGTGTTTGTGTGTGTATATGTGTGTTTGTGACCTAGTTTGTGTGTGGATTTTCAGTATTTTTGCTGATGATTCGTTTATGCGGTATTATGATGTGATACACAAGGTGATGTTAACATTTTGAGAACTTCTTAAAGGGACATAGTAACATTGTCCAAATCCTCAAAATGAAATGTTCATTCTAGCGGTTCCCTCATACCTTGTTGTATACTAACAATAAAATCATGGGACAGGTTTCCGTTTTTCAAATTTCCCTTTCGTTACAAAGATATGTACGATCGAAGTATTCAGATACGAAAAACTCCCGTGGAGTTTTGAAACCGTGTACAAAGTGAGTGCAGTGAGTTAGTGAATATCACTTTGCATTTTCGCTCATTACTTGGCCATGCAATGTCCATTTGACTTGAAACTTTCACACAATACCCTGTGGACATATGAGTAACAACAATATACCTTGCATCAACCATTCATCACTTTTTGCACATGTCACCAACATTACTAGATCCCTGCAAATAAGGAATTTATGGAATATTAATTGTGCTATAAAATTGAACAAATAGTTATAATAATTAATGTTTTCATGTTCAATTTACGTAATAGCGTTGGCGCTTGTTTCAATGGATTGTTTGGTCCCATTACGTGGGGACAGACCAGAAAATAAAACTGTGGATGAATAAAAGGTGTCATGTTTTTGTTTTACTTTTCATATAAAGGGACTGACCTCTGACCTTATTTAATGAATATGCAAATGAGCTAAAATGGTACAGTCAATCAATACTCGAAATATCCAATGAAATTATTCTAGAAATCTAAGACCTAACCCTATAATATACAATCTGATATAAATGTTGCTTGTAAGTATCGGTTTCCATGGTGGTGTATATAATACGTGTGGTTTACGGGTACACCATGTGAGATGGGTGGATTGGTAAGCCCTGAAAAGGACTATGGTAGTCCTAGAAAGGACTGTTGGTGTAGTTCTGAAAAAGAACTGTTGGTATTCTTTCTAGGAGAGTTCTAAAAAGAACTGTTGGTAGTCCTAGAAAGGACTGTTGATAGTCCTAGAAAGGACTGTTGGTAGTCCTATAAAGGACTGTTGGGATAGTCCTGAAAAAGACTGTTGGTATTCTTTCTAGGAGAGTCCTAAAAAGGACAATTGGTAGTCCTAGAAAGGACTGTTGTTAGTCCTAGAAAGGACTGTTGGTAGTCCTATAAAGGACTGTTGGGATAGTCCTGAAAAAGACTGTTGGTATTCTTTCTAGGAGAGTCCTAAAAAGGACAATTGGTAGTCCTAGAAAGGACTGTTGTTAGTCCTAGAAAGGACTGTTGGGATAGTCCTGAAAAGGACTGTTGGTATTCTTTCGTCCTGACGACGGATAGTCAACCTATTCGAAACGTCGAGTCCCTCCTACCATCCACCC
Organism: Echinarachnius parma; assembly: GCA_037951105.1. Lineage (NCBI taxonomy): Eukaryota > Metazoa > Echinodermata > Echinoidea > Clypeasteroida > Echinarachniidae > Echinarachnius > Echinarachnius parma. The sequence goes on along the minus strand of JBAMJV010006965.1, from coordinate 17,099 downwards.
TCTCCTCGCAATACCAACAGTCCTTTCTAGGACTATCAACAGTCCTTTCTAGGACTAACAACTGTCCTTTTTAGGACTCTCCTAGAAAGAATACCAACAGTCCTTTTCAGGACTATCCCAACAGTCCTTTCTAGGACTAACAACAGTCCTTTCTAGGACTACCAATTGTCCTTTTTAGGACTCTCCTAGAAAGAATACCAACAGTCTTTTTCAGGACTATCCCAACAGTCCTTTATAGAACTACCAACAGTCCTTTCTAGGACTACCAACAGTTCTTTTTAGAACTCTCCTAGAAAGAATACCAACAGTTCTTTTTCAGAACTACACCAACAGTCCTTTCTAGGACTACCATAGTCCTTTTCAGGGCTTACCAATCCACCCATCTCAATCTGATATATCTTAGGCTTATATAACACACATGACCGAGCATACACAAATCTTAGTTAGAAATAGCATTACACGTCATTTTAGAAATTATGAAATTCGTTAATGCCTCAGCCAAAGGTATTTGAGTTTTTTGCATCAGCACAAACATTAAATGTGTTTCGACCTGTAAAGAGTAATGTAAACAATTCAAGAATTTGATTTATGTAAAGAAACGCACAGCAGTATCATTTATACAATAGTTCATATCATGTTTATGAGAGATGTAAACAACCATTTTGTTTAAATATTTGCAAGATTTCATCCTACACTAATAATAACTGTTGACAAGTCATTAAGACGTCATAATGTAATCTCCCTCCCTCATTGTGTCGATGATGCAATCGCTCTTGCAGCACACGCCATGTAATATAAATCCTGTCGAGTAATATAACAACATTATTATGACAATCACGTGACTGTGTTGAACCAATCAATGACTCGCATATACATTTGAACTATAACAAGCATAAGAAAGAAGAATCAAAATAATGATATTGATATATATATATTCAGCGTATTAGAAAATACATGGGAATAATGTATAACAGTGATTATAACATGGATCCAATATTTCTACAGTGCACAAGCGTCATGTTTCATGATGGTATTTGGATCATGCAGGACAAACCATTTGCACATATATGTAGTATCATGATTTCCTTACTGGCTGCAGTAGTGTGTTTGCCGGTGTGTTTGCAATAGAAATTAGTTTCCCCGTTCTCTTTATACATGTTTATGAATTGGCGAAGAGTATTAGGCAATACATGAATTATTAAATTATAATATTATAGTTATGTCTGAGTGTCTCTGGTCTATCAATGAAAATAGTATCTGAAATATCTGTGAAAACAAATATTTTCATGATCTTGACATTTGAATTGTTCACATATTGCTACGTTCATATCCTATGTTTTCCATTGTACGTATCTTGTCCCTAGATGTCAACATGTAACTGGTCTTCCCTGTTCATTTCCACCTTACATCACACTACAGCCGCTGCCTTTCGATTCGCTCTCCTTGGGCGGAGTCGGGATTGTCACGCTTGTGTACCCTTGCTGTGCCTTCTCTTTCTTCTTTCGGTCCTCCTTCCTCGGTTTTGGTTTTTCTACGACGGTTTGGTTCTTCTTCCTGGAGATGTGACTCATGTTACGATCGCACGCGTCCAGAGACTGCCAGAGAAAGTCAAGAAGTTCTATATCCTTGTCAATGTCTTTCTCCTGGTTGTCTTTCGTGTAGCTCTCGAAGGCCCAGATCTTATCCTCTGGAATGCCGTACGTCTTCATACGGTCCTTGATATCTTGCAACTCGTTTTCTGCTCTGCCTTGTATTTCTCCCTTATGTGTAATTATAATCATAGGGCTTCGACCTGTTAAAGGAATAGTTGACTGTCAAACTTAACTTTGGTAACCAAAACCTGCACCATTACGTCACAAAGTAATAGTTATAACTTCACCATGCTCGAAAAGTATACACAATTACAAACGACTAAGTAAAAAGCCTGTTATCATTCAAAAAGAGCCATTAAAACACAAGAGGGCGATCTCTAAAAAGGCATTGGTTTAAACCATTTTTATACAAAATCATGCATGTGATGTTTTATTGAAATAATGATTAAATAGAGAGATCATCAACAAATATTTAAAAAACGCTTTTGAAAATTTTTGAAAAAGTGTAAGCATTTTTGTAATTTTTTGAAAAACCATCTAATTATTTGGGCCCCAAATAATTATAGGATCAGATATATTTATTGATATTTCAGCCGTTTCTGGACCGATTTTGACCCAAAAAAAAATCATCAACGACTTTTTAAAAACCTATACTGATTTTTTTCAAAGTAGTCTTCGAGCATTTTTTGAAATTTTTCTGAAAAGTCTAAAATATCGCCCGATGATTGCCGGTGAAAAACATTTTGAATACAAATATATTTATGAATATTTCAGCCGTTTCTGAACCGATTTTGATCAAATAAAGTTCATTCTGTCATTAAAATTGTATGTTCTTTCGAATTTGACAGTCAGTTTTTCATTATCTCACACAAAATATCGAGGGGCACTTCAAGCAATACCAATACTCAACACTACCTTTAAGTGCAAAATTACATATCTAAGTTTTTAGAACTAAAATGCTTTTTCACAAATCATACATACTGTTAGGGGTTTATGTTCGATTGGTCTACACCAAGTTGGTCTACACCTAGTTGGTATACAACTCATTCTGTCTACCAGGCCTACCATTCAACTCTGAAATTTCCCAACTTTCCAAAACGATCCCTAACCCCAAACCGTACCATAAAGTCCTTAACCTTAACCATAATCCGTAACCAGTACCACTAACCATAATCATAGTCCCTGACTTTATCAATTTTCCAGTAGACCAAATAGTTGTAGACCAATCGGCAACTTCCCCATTTAGACAGAAGTAAATATAAAAAAAATAATAAAAATAATACATACACTAAACCTAATGAAAATGTCCATGTTTTATATGACATAGAGGACAAATATTGTGTATGACATTAATGCCCGCATTAATGTAGTAAAGGACTTACCATAGTATCCGTGAAGTTCTTGAACAAATTTGTCGATAAATGCAAAAGCTTCTCTTCTGCTCTCAGACCTGGACCAATAAGATAAAGATATACATTACGTACATTTCGAAAGCAAGATATCACACTGATCACATATTACTAAATTAAACATACAAATGGTAGGCCTATACTGAATCCCACTCTTTACATCGAGAGGAGACAATGGTGAACGGTCCTATTATCTGTACTTTTCTATTTGCATCTACTTTTTGTAATCTACTTTTAGTAATACTTTAGATTTGTCTTAATCGGCTTAATTTTCCCATCTCTGTGTGAATATTTTGTACATTTAATATTGAGAATAATAATGCATTCATATAGCGCACTTTCCATTAAAAGGTTCTTTAGAGTAAAGCGCTTGTAAATAATTCGTATAATGCAAGGAGGTATAACGGCTATGTAAACAAATGTATTATTATTATTTGACCAACAAATCTGACTTTTGTAAAATCTGTCATCTTTTAACTTTGTTGCCATGTGCAAAACGTGACAAATGGTTTAATAATACAATGTATATTGTTGTCTTCTTATATGTCCACTAAGTAATGCGTGAAAATGTGACGTTAAATGTATGTTATAAACCCCAGTAATAAACGAAAATGATAAATGATATTCACCAACTCATTGCACTGACCTTGTACACGGCTTTCACTATCCCGTGGATAGTTTAATATCTGAACACTTAAACCATAAATACGGGACATTACAAAAGCGTAAACATGTTCCATACTTCTGTTGTTGATACGATTAAAACAAGGTACGAGGGATCCATTAGAGTTCTAAGTAAGTTTTCAGGATTTGGAACAGATGTACTCACGTGACAAATGAGTCATGGTAGACGAAGATGGGACAGTGGCATTCTTCGTTATCTTGCCGAAGGATGGCGTCCTCCGGGTTTACACCACTTTCTCCACCTATGCAACAATTATATGACAACAATGAGGTAGCAATATTGAGTTAAAGTTATACGTGAATTGCTTATATAGATTATATATATCAACGTATTCAACAATCATATGACAATGAGGTAGCAATTTACTTCAGGTTATACGTGAATTTTATATACAGATTCTAGGCATGTGCTCTCATAAAACACTTCTCGGGCTTAACTCACATAGATTATCTGAACCATGCCTCTCATCAAATGTTCACAAACATATTATCGTAGATGTCTAGACGAATGGGTAAATCGTAAATTGTTGAGTAGTATATCAATAATGTCAACCTTTCTATCGAACGTATCGTTTAATTATCGATGACGTGACTAGACTATACTCACGAATTTGTCGCATGACGTCATCCATGAAATCTAGCGAGAAGCTGGCCATCCCGCGGTTGTCGACCAAGTTGAAATGTGTGTCCTTTATCTGCAGCTGAAGTCGCTCTCGTGTCTTGCCTCCACCGGTCTCTTTCCCTCCAACCTCAAACATCACCTTGAATTCCCCTATGGAGAACACATGAAGGATATAAGAGGAAATGTGTTAATTACATGAGAATCCAAGTCATTTAAAGAAGGCAAAGTCATCACACCGTTAATACAAAAATCACTATAATTTATTCGTTAAGTATTGAGATTTGCCAGAATGTCACATAATAAACAATCGCAATTTCGTAATGTTTTGTGAGTTAGAGTCCAACAAAACGTGATTACGATGTCTGCATGACGTGAATTATTGTATTCAATTTGAATATGCGTAAAGAAATGTGTATTCGAAAATAGTTCTCAGTGGTTATAGCACTTAATTTGTGACGAAATACAAGTTCCTGTAGTTATGATAAATAATACATAATTCTGTCGAATTGACCATGTCACTAAAATCATAAGAACACAGGGCTAGGGTTCGGATCCAGCGGAAAACTAATTTATTTACTTTAACCATAAGTAACCCATAAGCTTACCCGTGAGCGCGTAATTGAGGGAATTGAGGAAGGTCGATTTGCCAGCACTCATCTGACCAAACATGTTAATATTAGGCCTCGTATCATACAGTGCTGCCGGCAGTTCAATGTTGGCTGCATCCCCAGCCAGGTATGACGTGATCTTCTCTCTCAACTCAGACCTCTTGCTTTTCTTATTCTCCCTTTCATCTGGATATATTTTTTAAATGGATGTATACAATTAAATATAATTTTGTATTGTACACAAATTAAACCAAGCCTTCGGAAGAAGGTCTTATAAAAGTGAAAAATGTATTTCGTATAAATGATGCATTGCCCTCATCGACACAAAATGGGAAAAAGCAGCTGGAATTTAAAGAATTCATCCATAATTCCTGAAGAAGCTTAGATTAAAGAGTCGTGATTGTTTGGCCTCATTCTTTACCTGCACCCACTCCAGACCTCCGGAGTTACTCCGAAGGCTTGGAGAGAGGCTAAAGTAATTGCGAACTTAAACCACGGAAAGCTGCGAACGACCCTGCAAGCTACCGACCCATCCTACAAATTGTTCGAGCGTCTACTCCTGGTCAGACTTAGCCCATTGGTAGAACATAATTGCTACCAAAGGAGCAAGCAAGCTCCAGCCGCAAAAGGAGCTGTTCCAATCAAGTCCTAGCCCTTACTACCTTCATCGAGGCAGGATATAAACGCGCTCTTAAAACAGGTGTGGCACTGATTTACCTCTCAACACTGGATGGTGATGTGGCATACTGCTCAAAGCCACCCGCACCTCCAAGTGTCAGACAACCATGCGCATCCTCGCTTCCATACTCAGCAACGGAAGATTTAGAGTTTCACTTAGAGGACAAACAGGCTCGGCTAGAACCCTCAACGACGGCCTACCTCAAGGATCTGTCTTGGCCTCGATGCTTTTCAACATGTATGTCCTGATCCTACTAAGGATACAACAACTGCCTTTCACCTCTAGTCAGTAACCGACAGGCAAACACTCCTCTTAAGGTCACCTTCTGTGGGAAAACAGTCACACATGAGGAGTTCCCAAAAATACCTTGGATTTACCCTGGAACGCAGCATCACCTATCGTGAACACCTGAAGAGCGTTTCCGGAAAAATAAATACCAGAGTCAACAGTATCTGGAAGCTAGCAGGAAACAGCTGTGGGTCAGGCGCACAAACCCTTCGAACAGCATGCATAGCGTTTGTGTACTATGTTGCAGAGTAATGCTCACCAGAATGGACAGAGAGCTGTCATATCAAGAATGTAGATACCATCTTAATCTCAGCTATGAGCATAATTACTGTTACTTTTAAGTCAACACCTCTGCAATAATTAGCTACCTGCTCTCTCCCATATTGCTCCCCCTCAAGTGCGCAGACAGGAGATAACGCGCAAGGAGCTACACCGCAGCCGCACCTTCACCCTACCTGTCCACGATGACCTAGGGAACCTACCTAACATGCGCCTTCAATCACGGACATTATTTTAGTCAGCAGCGAAGTCTCTACATGCCCAAGAAGAGTTCGACCTACAAGGCGAAAAACCTGGGCGGAATACGACTTCCCTTATCAAGACCATGTACAGGACCTTATACATGAGAGCCAGCAGGCTTCAACCTCTCCAGAAAGCGATGGGTGACTCTGAGCAAGATAAGAACACTCCATGCATGGTCAGCCCATCATATCCATCGATGGGAAATGAAAGACAAACCCTGCATACTGTGGGAATCCAGACCAGACAGTGCAGCATGTGTTAAATGACTGCCCTCTCCGATGTTTCCCTGATAGTTTTGAGGGCGTTCAACAGTCAACAGATGCTGCTCTGATAAGCTTAGACTTGAATTTATAGAATAGATACTGTAGATATACTCCGCAAAAAAAGAAACTGGACACTTGTAAAAGTTGAAATATTTTATATTAATGTACAATAAAGTGTAGATTATCATACATCAAATTAAAGGGAATTTAGTCCTCTGCATGCAGGGTATAAATTTAAGGTGTAATCGTTCATGCATGAAATGCCGTGGTTAATTAACAATAGCAAGATCAGTTTTCAAAAATAGCAAAAACAATGGAGGACCACACAATTCGCCTGAAATGATCAGGATGATAGTAAGCGTATCACTTAAAACAAGATGTGCGGGGCAAGTAAATTATGACATTATTTAACTTTATTGTTATGAACAAACTCTGAAAATACAAATTTGACAATAAAAAAGGGCCAGGTTATGAGAGCATCATCATACTGGTCTGTATTAGAGGCATGAAGCTAGTCTGTTTGAGTGTGTCCCCTGCAATTTTAACCATAGTTACCTAGAGAAATGTCATGTTAAAGACTGCCCAACTGTTTGACCAATGGTGACATCAGGTTTTGAAGATCTTTGGACTACAGTATAATTCTTGAGAAGAATTTATACAATTTTTCATGCTGAAATAAGGGCACAAACTGTCGTTTCGACTATAAACCTTTGCCATGGTATTCCCATTTTGTTACTTTTGGATGAAAATAAAACCTATAACGTTCACAATTTGTCTTCATTTATACTTTTTATTGAAATGAAGATAGAAAAGGTCACATTTGTATTGAAAAATTATGCCAAAGTCATTATAGCGTTTTAGATTATGCTTATCAACATTTATATGGTTGAGTGGATGTTCCATTTTTGCTATTTTTGAAAACACACCTTGCTGTGGTTAATTGACCGTGACAAGTCATGCATGAATGATTTCATCTGGATTCTATGCCATTATTAAAGAGGGTCGTTTTATCTTTAATTTGATATACAATATCATATATTTTATCGTAAATGAATATGAAATATTTGGTCTTATACAAGTGTCCAGTTTCTTTTTTTGCGGAGTATAGATAGATATATCGGTATTTATTGAACACATAAAATAAACAATACTGCAATCCGTAGATGAACATAAATGCATAAATATATTTCAACGCAAAATACAAATATTACTTAAAGTGATCCCTGTAAAGAGTCAGATATTGCAAAATACAGTGGGAAGATTTGTGAAAGTTTGAAAAAACGCGCACTGTTTACCTAGTAAAAAAAAACGAATATTGAGTTCATATTTTATCATCGAATACTGATGGCCTGCCGTAGATTTGTCGCAGTAATAATCGTCCGTTTGACGATATCCTTTGCGCCTGAGAATAGTATACTTGAGTCATGGCGCATTATAAGCATGATAAGTGCTCTATAATATTATTATTATTATATCCTCATTTGTGTATACAGACGGTACATATAATTTGCGCGCGTTCGGCTTAACAGTCGGGTTCATCGATCGCGCGGCGCGCCGGCCGGACGTTTTCAGCTACGGCAATTGTACATTTTACCAAAAGCGTTTGGCAACGCTTTTGAAATGATGATTTTTAATGATAATTATCTTCATACTAAAGGGACATTTGACAAAATCTTACCCTCTGTTATTCTTCTCTTACCATAAGGTAAACAACGCGGTAGAAGAGAAACGAGGAAGCTCCAAGTAATTTTCGTGGATCTCTTTAACATCAAAATACAACAAAATAATACATATTTATAAAATTATTTGGCAAGATAAGAAAAAAATGGTTATTTTTACAAAATTGTATTATTATGGTTATCCTCTTTTAAAGTGATGCCTGTAAAGTGTCTAACTTCACAAAAAATACTTGGAGCTTCCTCTTTTCTTTTCTGCCGTGTTGTTTAGCTTATGGTAAGAGAATAATAAAATAGGGTTAGATTTTTTCAAATGTCCCTTTAGTATGAAGATATTTATCATTGAAAATCATTATTTCAAAAGCGTTAGCTACGGTTTTGATAAAAAGTACAATCGCAGTAGCTGATTACGTCCGGCCAGCGAGCGTGGGAAACCTTCCCGATATACGACTGTTGAGCCGAGCGTGCGTAAATTCCATGAATTCCATACCGTATGTATACACGGGTGCGGATATCGTCAAGATCAAAGGGATGATTATTACTGCAACAATTCTACGGCAGGCCATCAGTATTTTGTGATAAAATATGAACTTAATATTCGTTTCTTTCACTAAGTAAACAGTGTTCGTTTTCTTACAAACGTTCACAAATCTTTCAATTGTATTTTACTCAAATGTCTCAAATGTCTCTTTCGGCAGAAGTTTACACTTTACAGGCATGCCTTTAATTTTAATTTTAATTTTAACATACATTTAAAAAATGTCTAAAGAGAAACATCAATGTTCTTGTATCAAACATGTAAAGGGTAGTTAATTGTTGGTAGAGAGAGCGCTGCACATCACAATTTGTTTGTGAGGTAATGAAAAACTGAGTGTCGAATTTGAGAGAACGTGCAATTTTAATGGCAGAACAAACTTAATTTGGTAAAAATCGACCCAGAAACGGCTGAAATATCAATAAATATATCTGACCTTATAATTATTTGGTCCCAAATTACATGATTTAAAAAAAAAAAAAAAAATGCTTGCACTTTTTCAAAAATGTTCAAAAGCGTTTTTTTAATAGAGTTGATGATAATAATAATAAATAATAATAATCTGAACATTTATATAGCGCAGCTACTATAAATATATACTCTATACTGCGCTCTCTGTTTAATCATTATTTAAATAAAACATCACATGCATAATTTTGTGTGAAAAATGGTTGAAACCACTGCCTTATTAGAAAGCGCCCTCTTGCGTTTTCATGGCTCTTTTTGAATGATAACAGGCTTTTTAAAATGTTGTTTACCTTTCGAGCATGGCAGAGTTATAACTATTAGTTTATAATGTTACTGTCCTGGTTTGGTTACTAAAGTTCAGCCTTACCAAAAACTGTACTAATAAAAATGTAAATATATACCAACAAAATTCCAAGATTAAAAACATTCAACAATTACCAGAACATGAGCACGACAGTTTGATAAAAACAAACATGTAACGGGATAAATGAAAAACTATGGAAAACAAAAAATCAATTTACCTCATCGACTTAATTATGTTTAATAATTAAATATTTATCAAAAAGTGTAAATTGAAACATATTATATATAACATGTGAAAATTTCAACAATTAGCAAGTGATATAAATTTTTGTAGAAAATACAAGATCCCGTTTACTCATTAACTCTTAAATTATTGCTTTACTATTAAATTAAATACATCAATCTAATATAGGACAAAAGATTGCTTAAATCTTGTGAGACGAGTAACAGGAGTCATAACGCATATGCCAGAATAAGTAAGAGAAAACTTTAATTTAAGTAAACAAATAAAAAGTCTATGGTGATATACAAATAAATTATTATTATTATAGTAGGAAGAATGTGCATATATACGAAACAAAACTTTGACATTTCGCAAGGCACTAAGTGGCTGCGAAACCATAAGGCAAGTTAAAGGGATAGTTGAGTTCTGGTAAGGAGAGTACGGTTTTAGTGAAACTGAATTTTAGTAACCAAAACCTGCATCATTACATTACAAACTAATAGTTATAACTAGAAAGGAACACAAAATTACAAATGACGTAGTAAAGATCATGTTATCATTCAAAAAGAGCCGTTAAAACGTAAGAGGGCGCTCTCTAAACACTCATCGGTTACAACCATTTTGAATAAAATATTGTGCATGTGATGCTTTGTTGAAATAGTGATTAGATAGAGAAATAACCAACAACTATTTAAATACCTATTTTGTAACTTTTTGAAAAGAGGAAGCATATTTTTGAATTTTTAACGGCTGGTTCAAAATTCTCTAATAAACCCGGGGCCCCTGGTTTATTACAAATTGTTATATTTATGGATATTTCAGCCGTTTCTGAACCGATTTTGATCAAACAAAGATGATTTTATTTTATGCTCTTTCAAATTTTACACTCAGTTTTTCATTACCTCACAAACCAATTAATTAGTCTAGCGCCCTCTCTACCAAAACTCAACTTTCCCTTTAAGAAGATCAAGCATTATCAATTAACAACTTTAAAAAGTATAGGATATCCTTGTGTTAATGCATTATACTTAGAAGAGGCCCAGCCAATGCACAATTAAGTTACAGGCCCCCATGCAATGTATGTTATATCCCTACCGAGAAGAGCACAGGGTGACACCGTGTGAACACAGGGTGAACACACTTCACAGTGTCGAAACACACTGCGAATATAGTGTGAACACACTGTGAGCGCATTGTCACCACAGTGTGAAATTTCCAGCGTTACCAGTGTGTAAAATAGTGCCCTCACACTGTGTATCTCAGCAATTTCACAGTGTGAGTTGGTTTTCAGACTGTGTCAATACTGTGGTCTACACTGTAAAACATAGTGTGGTCTACACTGTGAAACACAGTGTGGTCTACACTGTGAAACACAGTGTGGTATACACTGTAAAATACAGTGTGGTCTACACTGTGAAACACATTGTGGTCACACTGTGACACACTGTTATTTCTGGTAGGGATGTATAATGATGAACATTGTGTAGTGATAACGAGGTGGGATTCGAGAAAATTTAAAAGATTGATTTACCCAGCAGCCTTCTTTCTTCCTCTTCTGCCGGAGTCAATTTCTTCTCTTTCTTAAGGAGCGGTATCATTTGAATGACACTTGACACTGAGGAAACAAACAGATCATCACAATTATCAAATGGAAAAAAACGTCATGCAGATTGTACAATTATTGACAAAGATGAAATGAAATAACAATAGTTAGGTTATTTGATTTGTCATATGGGATACCATTTTATTATTGTAAAAGTTTATACTGTGGGCTATTCAACATGGCTACGTGAAACCAGGGCGATATGCATACTCATTGCTACGGGAGTTGGAGCACGTACTCTATCGTTATCAGTAGCATCATAACATATACAATAACAAAAGCTCCAAAAATGAAGAAATGCACATACTGTACTATACTTTGCACTATAGATACCTTGGGTAGGAAGCCGGCCCTTCCTGTCCGCTAGTATGAGCAGACCCAAGATAATGGCGAGGATGAGGATGATGATGAATATGGCCAGGAAAAACTTTCCTACTGCAGGGATTCCTCTCTGACTGGCCGGGGTGGGGGTGGGCTGGGCCCTGAGGAATATTGACCACGTTGAATCGGGGAAATACGTTAAATATAAATAAATAAATTGACATCCTGCAATTAGAGTGATAAAATAATCAGCTAAGAAGTAAAAGGAGGATAAGAAGAAGAAGAAGACGACGACGACGTCGAAGAATAAGAAGACGAAGAAGAAGAAGAAGATGAAGAAGAAGAAGAAGAAGAAGAAGAAGAAGAAGAAGAAGAAGAAGAAGAAGAAGAAGAAGAAGAAGAAGAAGAAGAAGAAGAAGAAGAAGAAGAAGAAGAAGAAGAGAAGAAGAAGAAGAAGAAGAAGAAGAAGAAGAAGAGAAGAGAAGAAGAAGAAGAAGAAGAAGAAGAAGAAGAAGAAGAAGAAGAATGAAGAAGAAGAAGAAGAAGAAGAAGAAGAAGAAGAAGAAGAAGAAGAAGAAGAAGAAGAAGAAGAAGAAGAAGAAGAAGAAGAAGAAGAAGAAGAAGAAGAAGAAGAAGAAGAAGAAAAAGAAGAAGAAGAAGTAGAAGAAGAAGAAGAAGAAGAAGAAGAAGAAAGAAGAAGAAGAAGAAGAAGAAGAAGAAGAAGAAGAAGAAGAAGAAGAAGAAGAAGAAGAAGAAGAAGAAGAAGAAGAAGAAAGAAGAAGAAGAAGAAAGAAGAAGAAGAAGAAGAAGAAGAAGAAGAAGAAGAAGAAGACGAAGAAGAAGAAGAAGAAGTAGAAGAACAAAATGACAACAAAGAAGAAGATGAAGATGATAGAGAAGAAGAAGAAATAGTGTTATTCTTAAAAATTATTTAACTTGGTATACGGTATGATAAATAGGAATGAAGAACATTGCCCAGAACCATCACAATTCCGACATATCAATTACTAGTGGGGGCTCTTAGGTCATGGGGTGTGCACTTCCGGAAGAAAGTGTGAATTTTGGCACACAGATAGTTTAGACCTTCCTCTTCAAGAAATTTGATGGAAGCAATTTTGCAAGGCCCATTCTTGGCCGCCATCTTGAATTTCAAAATGGCCGCCATCTGGCACCTGTTTTCATTAATATCTCAGCAACTAAAACAGCTAGAGAGTTATTTTCAGTGGCTATACCCACATAATGGGGGCCAACGAATCACCTGAATCACATATCAAGACTTCAAATGGCAGCCATCTTGAATTTCAAGATGGCCACCATGGGAAGCCTACATTAAACTCCATCTGAGAAACTAAAGCAATTACGGAGTTCATTTCAACTGATATGCCTATCTGTTTGTGGTCAACTTGTAACAATTTACCAATAGATCGAAGCAATTATGCACTTCCCATTTTAACCGCCATCTTGAATTTCAAAATGGCTGCCATCTGAAACCCTATTTTATCCAATATTTTAAAAACTAAAAAAGCTGGAGAGTTTATTTCAGCCGGGTACACTCACATTTTCTGGGTCAACGAATCACCTGGATCGTCTTTATAAGCCTCTAATAGTAGCCATCTTGAATTTCAAGATTCCTGCCACGGGTAGCTAATTATTCAATTATGTATCTCAGAATAAAATCAGTCAGTACATTTCGATGGGTATGCCCATCTTAGGTCGGAATCAATTGAGCAATGTTGCTGATATATAATGATATAAATATAATCTGAACAAAAAAGAAGTCTACTTGACAATTCGATTGATTAAACAAAGTTATCGGGTAGGAGGTAGTTCAAAAGAGAATCAATGAGTGTACTAACCTACCTTTAGAGAAAAGCAGTAACATTAATTCGACCATTATTTGCAAATGTTTCAGTCCCCACTAATGAAAACTAACTAAATGGGAAAAGTTTAAACATTTTGTTGACCATACAAATGTTCACTTCCTAATATTCGGTTCTCATCAACAGCCTTCGTCAGCTGTGCATGACCTGACTGTTGACCTTTCTTACAAAATGATCAATTTTCTGATCGTAGACGTCATCAGGTAGTTTGTTTCGCTCACTGTCTCTGTTCAGTGTGGGTTGAAATGCCAGGATGTATACATGCAGATATCTTCCTTCACCCTTTTTGTATTGTGCCACATTTCGGAAATGTAGACCTTTTGCCAGTCCGACCTGATGGTCGGGAGACTCAATCACTCAATGTGGCCTGTTTTGAGACACTCCAGAGGAACGAATTGGGCGTCGGTGTTCCAAATATCTGGTCTTGGGAGATCGCTACGTTTCTTTCACTTATGATTCACTGCATAGGACTGTTGTTTGATTCCTTGTAGGCAAATGGCTAGTAGTCCACACTTTGCATGGAATTACAATGTATATACTACGCCCCACAATTATTTTTCTTAATTGTCGGCTTTAGATACACCCTAATGCCCGATTAAATTGAAATTCAGTTGATTGCGTCTGAGACTTCTAATATCAAGTCGGATGAGTGTCATTTTGAGCATTGCGTGTTCCTCTCAGTGGGGTGATCCTTCTGTAGCTTTTTAAGCCCAAATATAGTTGCAACACACATAAGAGAGACTAGTAATATGTTATCATCTGGACAGCCAAGGGATTGGTGATTACAATAATGGAACAAAGTAACAGTCATTCCTAATGTTTGTTAAAATAGGTACTTATAGGTGAAATGAGACATTGGACAGTGAGTTGCTTTCCGATAAATCTTAACGTTCAGGCTACAATCAAGTTTAATCACTATCATGACTTATGAAAGTGTCAAGGAACACTAACGACTTATCCTTCCCTTCGTTAGTGAACTAAAAGTGTACTCCTGCACAAATTATTTCTTGAGTTTGGGATGCGTGTCGTAATAATACCACCAAATTTGTGCTATTTTTTCAAGTGTTTTATTTACAAATTTCATAGGATGGAAGTGAGAGGGAATATTATTGCTGCTTCACGGATTTGTTGGTAAAAGATCCATTGTAGCCAATGTATGTGAACCCTGTGTACATGTTCTTGCAGGGGTTAGAAACATGGCTCACAGACAAACTGGTCCAGACCTATCCTATTATATCTCCTCTTGTGTAACAGACATGTCACCACGTAGCCAACTCTCGATTAAGCGTAGAAGCTATCGTTAGTGGACACGTGGAAGACGAGAGCTTCGATCATTATGACGTGACTTTACGTACATTACCTACTTTAGTTACGATAGACAAGTCAACACTTGAGGACACAATTATAGGACCAGCATGTCTGAATTATATTGTCCAACTCCTGGAAGAATGTCTACGCTGCGCAAACCGATACTTTCACTATACAGTGACACTTTTAGCGAGCAGATCTTGAACTCCATTTATCCGGACTTAGCGATCCCTATCGAGGAGAAGGAGGGCATGTGGGCACTTAATTATGGTAGCTTGGAAGATTTATCAGGGAGAAATTCACACAGTTTGTTTATATAATATTTTCACCTCCAGTCACCCCTGTGAACATTAGGAGTGATCCATACTTTGTTCATACCGATCCATATCAATCCTTTGACACTCTCCACTTGTGGCTAATCTAATTGGGCTCTTAAAATGGGCCAAAGCCAACTAGATAAACCCACATTTAAAAGGACATATCGTTCTACCCTACCTCTAGGGTGCCTCAAAAGCTCTTTGAAGGAATTTGGCATCAAAGTGTATTACAAGCCGTCAAGAACATTACACCAAATCTTAGCAGCTCATAACGACACGACTGAGAAAAGGAGCATAAATGGGTGGTGTATATGATTCCTTAGCATGGACAAACTACAAAAGGATGTTTGCAAGGAATCACATATAACGCAGATACGGAGCTGTCTCTTAAAACCATATTCGTGGAACACTGAAGCAAGAATTCAATCAATACAATGATTCACAAGATGGGTATCACCTGACATTTTAAAAGCAATCCAGGTAATTCAGTGACATCAACATTAAGTATAACCACTCAAATTAATTGTGTTGCAGTGTGATCTGTAATAAAGAGCTTGAGCTGAATACAGTTCCCAGGGTGACCATCTTGAAATGTATGATGACTGTCATTTTAATACATCTATAAAGTCGATCTAGGTCATTAAATGACGCCAACAATGACGGTATAACCTCTGACATTATTATCCAGATTGTATTGTTTCTGAAATATTATCCCCTTGCTTAAATAAAGGAACTGAGTGTGCTATATACGCACAAAATATATGGGAATGTCAAAATTTTGAAGCGACAACAAATTTCAGGTGGTGACCATTTTTAAATTGAAGATGGAGGCGAAAATGGCACTTGCTAAATTGCTTCCAACCACTGTGGGTGCATCTGACTTAGGTCTTTCAAATGAACTCAATGTTATTTATTGCAAACACCAGACTTCATACTCACAGTAATCTGCGAGACCAACAAAGCAACAGACTGTTGCTTTGTTGGTCTCGCAGATTTGAATCAAATCTATAAAGAATTATCATGGCGGCCATATCGAACTTCAAGATGGCCCAACCATTTCAAGTATTTTAAGTCAATCCAGGTGATCTGTTGACCCCCATTATGTGGGTATAGCCACTGAAAATAACTCTCTAGCTGTTTTAGTTGCTGAGATATTGATGAAAACAGGTGCCAGATGGCGGCCATTTTGAAATTCAAGATGGCTCCCATTTGAAGTCTTGATATTCGATTCAGGTGATTCGTTGGCCCCCATTATGTGGGTATAGCCACTGAAAATAACTCTCTAGCTGTTTTAGTTGCTGAGATATTTATGAAAACATGTGCCAGATGGCGGCCATTTTGAAATTCAAGATGGCTGCCATTTTAAGTCTTGATATTAAATTTAGGTGATTCGTTGGCCCCCATTATCTGGGTATAGCCACTGAAAATAACTCTCTAGCTGTTTTAGTTGCTGAGATATTGATGAAAACAGGTGCCAGATGGCGGCCATTTGGAAATTCAAGATGGCGGCCAAGAATGAGCCGTGCAAAATTGCTTCCATCAAATTTCTTGAAGAGGAAGGTCTAAACTATATGTGTGCCAAAATTCACGCTTTCTTCCGGAAGTGCACACTTCGTCCCATATATTGACTTAAGAGCCCCCACTATACACTCCCTCGGTGCATTTCTTTATTCAATATGTTATTTTCTAGCTCTACTTGCATTGGTTGGCCAACTGTACAAACCTTCAATGTTTTGCCAAATAATATGCACGAAGTACTACTTACCGTATTAAACATAAGAAACAATCCACATAAGGG